>JACJUY010001110.1:37799-65757 GCA_014220935.1 Platorchestia sp. MABIK
CCGGACAATTTGTATTGCATTATTCCGGACAATTTGTATTGCATCACTCCGGACAATTTGTTTTGCATTACTCCGGACAATTTGTATTGCATTACTCCGGACAATTTGTATTGCATTACTCCGGACAATTTGTATTGCATTACTCCGGACAATTTGTATTGCATCACTCCGGACAATTTGTATTGCATCACTCCGGACAATTTGTATTGCATTACTCCGGACAATTTGTATTGCATTACTCCGGACAATCGGGCACACAACCGAGATTAGCACGGTCGCCGAGTATTGGGCCAAACCTATACCAGTCGGTAAATTGCTCATTCACATACCTGTATAAATGAATGGCATTTCATCTGTTTTGCGTTTTTTTTACAAATGTACTGTTTTCAAACGAGGTGAAATATTATCGTGCAATTGCATTTTCATATATCTTATGAAAAATAAAACAGAAATAAAACAGAAATCGGGCAATGAAATTAGAATTTCTCAATTCTGCTTCTTACAACTTAACCAAACCATCCGTTAACAACCAGTGGAAACATAGTGCACGTGTAAATTATTTAGTCATAAATCAAATAATTATAATTATGCAATTTCTATCTAATTATAGAAATTCTATTCTATTATTCAAATTATTTAATTTTAATTATACAATTTCTATCTAATTATAGAAATTCTATTCTATTCTATAATTCTAATCATATAATTGTAATTATACAATTTCTATCTAATTATAGAAATTCTATTCTATTCTATAATTCTAATTATATAATTGTAATAATGCAATTTCCCCATGCCACATGCTTTCACAGCAGTTTGCTCGCTATTCACAATAAAAAATAAAAATCGTTTCCTCTTATACAGAATTTTGTCACACAAGTTTCGTGCATGATGAAAGATAGATTGAAGTACATTTATTCATTATTTGAAGAAAAACCTAGTTATGGTTTATATTAAAAACTTGGTCCCGAATTTCAAAACTCATTTCAAGTCTCCGGCTAAAATTTACAGAACTGAAGTTAAAACAGATTTAATACGGGATTAAGAGCGAAATTTTTCTAATTTTTGCTGCCCAATGAGGGGTGATTTGTTTAAGAAGCAAATTCGGATTCCGCAGGGAATACAAAGACACCAAGATAATATTTTTTAGCCATTTAGAGAAAGGATTAAATCTAGATATTAGTAAAATAATGAAATTTTGATTTCTCTGGGAGGAAATGCCTATTTCCTGCTATTGTTCTGCCGATCTATATACCTTCTATGAGACGATTTTCTTATCAGTATGTGGAACTCATCCACGTAAAACTTAAGTCAAATTCAAAATTTGCCTCTGATATTATAAAATAGCACACAATAGTTGAATGCAACCTTAGAATTTTCCCTTGAATCATAGAAATACTAATATATTCGTGGCACCGTTCGCTGAGAGACAGCTACGAGTTCTGAGCCTCTTCCTCTCAATCCTTGTTAAGCGCGACATCATGCGAGTGCTGCTCATCCAGTAATTACCGCTCGTATGTAACTGACGAACTGGGTGAACACGTTCACTGCGATGAGTTAAACTAAAGCTTAATATGCAACTCATGTTCAAGTTCCAAAGTTGTTAGCAATATTATAAATTCCAAACATCAACGGCGTCCGTTAAATAGCATTAACTTTAAAGGATTGTTTAAAAAATATCTAATGACCCATCGATGGGTCGTATCGCCAGCAACGTTTTGATTTTCCATGCTTGATGAGAAGCGCCTAAGCAAGGGGATATAATTTGCAAGTATCAGTGAGTACATTAGACAGGTAAAATGCAGTAATATGGAGGACTGACTTTCGCTAAGTGAAGTAAATCAGGGAAAGGAATTGCAACGACTCGTATAATTTGGAATTTACTGAAAGGAACACAAAACTACAGTTTATAAGGTACAAAGTTTCAGGAACATCGGAGTGGCACAAGTAACAGCAAAGAATGAAATCAAGACTCTCACAACAATGTAGCGTAAACTAAAGTCAGTGTAAACATTAATAACAACTGCACCACTAACTATTCCTCCGCCTTAATTTTACACAGACTTACACAGCAAAACTATTCGGGCAGGAAAGACGTTTTATCAGGGTAAAATTCAGTCCAAGTTCAGGTCCTTGAACTTGAAACTGAGCGAAAGAGTCTCCTTATAAAGTAAATAGACTAGGGATCGCAATAAGGGGACCGTATTCTCAGAGACTGGACACTGAACATCGGAAGACAGGTTTGACCTGAGGACGCCATTCTCTGCTAGCGAGACTATGATGCAGTTAGATACTCGTCATCCATGCTGCCATCGCTTAGTACGGAACATCTAAATTCGAGGTTGCTAAAAGAAGGTTGTTCTATGGTGAGGATGTTCTTCTTATACACTTTTATTTTTTCAATGTAGCCGTCGCTTAGTATGGAGCATCTACATTCGAGGTCGGAAAATTGTTCTGTGGCTAGGCTGTTCATTTTATACAATTTTCCATTTTTCCCATCGCTTAGTATGAAGCATCTGAATTCGAGATCACTAAAGGAAGGTTGTGCTATGGTGAGGCTGTTCATCAAATAGACTTTTCCTTTTTTTCTAGCGCTTAGTATGGAACATCTAAATTCGAGGTCGCCAAAGGAAGGCTGTTCAAAGGTCAAGATGTTTATCCTATAAACTTTTCCCTTTTTTCCATCGTTTAATTCGGAGCATCTAAATTTGAGGTTGCTAATGGGAGGATGTTCTACGGTGAGGCTGTCCATCTCATTCACTTTTCCTTGTTTCCGTAGGTTTTCTTCCGAGTACGGTGAGTCAAGATACGGGCAAGAAGTCATACTTGATCTAAATATTTCAGCCGGTATAATTGCTTGGAATGGGGTTGGTGTCATTAGCTTCGCTTTGGAAAGTGTCAGCAAACAATTTAAATTTAGAGAAATCAAAGTGTCGATCGATATCCTGATTGAAAAAGTAATCGTGCTCGAATTTCTAGGCCCTGCGAGAAACAAATTTTAGACGCTCGTTATTAAAGGCATACAAAATAATAACCCAACATTGAAATAAAAGTATCACTTCAAGAACCAAATCTAACGATCCAATAGAATAATTAACATGGGCTAACGGTGTAAAACAGCGAGTGATTAAAATATTTCCAGTATTTCAGTAAGCTATAAGTGTTCTGAAAGCCACAAGCTATGAGAAACACACGTCGTTTGGAACTCGTAAACTCTTGTATTGACAACGATTCAACTTCTCTCCACACCTTAAGATTCTAGTACATCAAAAAAATGCTAATGCGTATTCCTAGATAAAACACTGCAAACTGGTTCGTGCTTTAGAACGAGCTACGTACTTCCAGCTAAAAATATGGTCATTTATGAGCAGCATCGAACACTCGGTGCTACTATGGCGTGAGGGATGCTGCCATACATCACCTACCCAGGCGCAGTTTGAGATGTACAAATTAAGACTTCATCGCAAAATTAGATGTATGGAAATAGGTAATATCCATTAGTAATCTAACGTAACCTCAAGCTATAGTTCTAGCTAGAGGTAGATCTCATGCTACAGTGTGGGAGACCTCACGCTATAGTACTAGATAGAGGTAGATCTCACGCTACACTGTGGTAGGCCTCGCGCTATAGCAGCACCCCTCACGCTATAGTACTAGCTAGAGGTAGATCTCACGCCACAGTGTGGTAGGCCTCGCGCTATAGCAGCACCCTTCACGCTATAGTACTAGCTAGAGGTAGATCTCATGCTACAGTGTGGTAGACCTCACGCTATAGTACTAGCTAGAGGTAGATCTCACGCTACAGTGTGGTAGGCCTCACGCTATAGCAGCACCGAACACTCTCTACCTACCAAAGCGGGCACCCGCAATCCAGATACACAGTTATGGGGCAGCGTTGAACATGTCGGCGTCAAGACACCAGCGGCATTTGAAGCTTCACTTATGAGATGAAAGCACGAATGTCGAATTTCATTTTCTGAACAGCCATCATCGACTTGTATACCAACTATTGTGGTGATGCTGATGTTCAGCAGTTTTTTGTGAGTGCTATTTTATGGCGTTTGATGGTTCACATCGCATTTGATGTTACAAATGCGCTCATTTACATGGGGCTAGAAAATTAACTCCCAACTTACAAAAATTATTCATTATGATCTCCCACTCTAATTCTTAAATGTGTAGAAAGTAGGGAAAAAGATGTGAATGCATACAAGCACTCATTCAGATAATAGTTGTTCAATGATTTTAAAAGTGATAGGTAGTAAATTCATTGAACATTCTTAATTATTGAAATTTCTCAAAATCAATGAGACATTTATCCAATTTCAATGACATTAGCCAGTATGCGCAGAAACTGAGCAAATGTCATAATGTCTACGATGTTTTTGTTTCCAGTAATGTTTTTATCTGTCCAGTGACGTTTCCAGCAATGTTAGCTTCCACACAAACATTATTCCCCACTCTGCGATTCTGTGCATCAGCTCCGGAAGGCACTTTGGTGGCCGGCACCTTCGAGTAGCTCCTTTCATCCAACTACAGTTAGTTTATGAATAATTTTAATACTACCATGTTCAAGTTCTCCATTTAAAAACCAGCGCAGGCACTAATTTCTCCTCAAACTGAACACACAAATGTTGGGGGCACAAAACGATCAATGTGCAGTTTTCACTAAACATGATTAAGTTTCAGACTGGACATCGCGACAAACCATATACTGGCTAGCAAATTGATTAGTTTACGAATTAGTTCGGAATTTGAAAGTTGCATCTTTCTTACGAAAGGGTTTTTAAAAACTCTTTTTACAACCAAGGCCAAGATGCAGCTTGTAGTTCTCGCATAATGTAGTCGTAAAAGTTTTTCATTTATCCTTGTGATGATAAAAAAAGCGCTCTACTAAATTTAGACCAAATACGTTTATTTTGAGAGGTTTTAATTGCGCAATTAAACAGGAGAAAATAACACCCGGGGATCGAGAATAGTCCACTTGCGCTGAATTTTTGGTAGATTTGAGAGGCTAACAAATAGGGAATGATGAACTCGAGACCAAGGAAACCATGGAGTTCGGACCTGCTATCACCGGTCTGTGTAGGTTCGTGTGGTAAGAGGAGCAGCATTCATGCAGGGGGATCAGGGTAACTTATCTATGAAGACGATGTCGGTCCTCAATCCTTGAAAAAATGACGTAAAGAAATGCCCTGCGTAGAAAGGCACATCGCTGCCTTTCCCTCGCTCCCTCAGCCCTCACAGCAATACTTATACAACGATTTTTTCAAGAGTATAATTCTGCAAGAGTAATGACGTAAAGAAAAAAATGACGTAAAGATATGCCCACCATAGAAAGGCACGTCGCTGCCTTTCCCTTGCTCCCTCAGCCCTCACAGCGATACTTATACAGCCATTTTTTCAAGGACATTTCTGCAACAGGACATGCTGCGACAAATGTCGTACGCTTACGAGCTTCGTAAATCGTCACTAATTCCGCGTCAATTTGATTGGCTTGAACTCAGTCATTCGTGAGGTGAAGTTCAGAGGTACGTTTTTAGGAATGGAGCTCACGAAGTTCATTTGTAGGAACACTCGTTTGGCATACCTACATGACATCTTAATCTCATTTCAGACTATATTTTAGCATGATGAGTTTTAAATTAATTCAACATAGGTTTTTCGATCAACCAAACCAAATGTGAACCAAATATGAAATCTTAAATGCTTCCGCGTATACATCCCATTGATGTTTAGCCTACAAAACTTGGAACAATGCTAAAAGTTCTCTCTCGAAACGATTCAGTAAGATTGTTGGTTGATGTAAAACAACTTCTCATTGCTCTTCTCACTAAAATTTAAAAGTTGAATGATTTTTCCCCATAAATGGGGAAAAACTTTTCCATGCTGTGTGTGTGTTTTCCCATTAAATTTTTGGAAATTGAACCAGGGGATTCAGGTCTAGCTAAACTGCAGGTAGATCCAATAGAACTTTTGGGATTGGTCTGCTAACCAAAATTCATGGACGACCGCATTGTTTGGCATATAACGAGAGGAAAATTACATCGCACCTGCCTTGTTTGATCGTGTTCGTAAAACTTTTAAATCAAACATTTTTCAGTATTAACTTCACCATTCTCACGTTTTTAAATAGTATTATTCCCAATTGGACCGTTCTAAAATCGCACTAGCCTCTAATTGCACTGGTCTCCATTTTTAATAACATTATTCTTCGATTGCAATATTCTCCAATTGCACAAGCCTTCAATTTTTTAAGTTACTTTTTTTTTAATTTAAAATTTCTAGCTCACGTTAATACAACGAACGATCATTACGAAATCTAACGCATCAAGGCTTTCCGATAATCAAAATTAAAGCTTTGTGCGGGCACCTGCCAGGCTCACTTTGAAATTCTGTGTTAAAAATATCATTGTTCAAATAAATTTAAATTCCCTGAGGATTTTTTTTAAGAATAAAATTGCAACAGACTTAACCATGTACACACTGAAGGAGCTGCTATCAAATTTTTCAGTCGTTTCACTTGACGTGAAATGAATATTTCGTGACAAACGCTTCACTGATGCAGTGTTGGCGAGAGAAATTGATCACAAACAATTTGTCATGCAATTCTTTGAGAAAAAGAATAGTTTTGATGAGGTCTAGACTGGTTATATTTATCACATCTCATAAGAATGGAATGAAATTGCAAATTTGAAAAAAACTGTTGCTAATACTAGATAATTCGTCATATTTTCCATTTCAAATTAATTCAAGCCCTAATATACTATAACAGCGTATTTTATTTTGCATTTATTTGATAGTAATTCATTTCATTACCTGATTAATTTACGTCATGGAAATAATGATTTATTTCTTGAGACTGATAATTCATTTGAAGAGCTCAATAATTCCCTTAATTAGTTAAGCGAATCATACATCTGGCAGTTGCCCATAATTAGGTACATTTCCTTGGGCTTCTCACGTGAGTAATGAGGAAATTCTGGAATTATTTATATCTGAACAATCCTTCGTACTTATGCGTAATCTGATCTCATATGTTCATTACAAGGAAGTTTACAAGGAAGATGAGCCTTCAACGGAGAGTTTCCTTTTCAAAGTAAAAATAAACCTCAAAACACTGCTAAGCCTATGAAGTAACAGGATACACCAACAACGATGATTCCACACAGGTAACCTAGCCGCCCGCTTGAAGCAGCCAAGTTGAATCCACCGGCAACATCAGCTCGAACTGAAATTTAAGATTTCCCGCTGAAGGTATAAAAATCATACTATAGTTGAATGCAACCTCCCCTTGTATCAGAGAAACGCTTTTCTATTTGTGGCCGCGTTCGCTCAGAGACTGGTGAGCGAACATCATCACTCGCAGAGCTCTGAGATCAGAGCGTGTCGGTTCTGGAGTCGAGGGACAGGCCTCCTCTGAGGCCTCTCCGGGCGAGGGGGGCGAGCTTGGGAGAGCCAGGCATCCTGGTGAGCGGGGTCACTTTGCGGCGCGTGTAGTTGCGCACGTGGTACCACACCACGCCCTCGCCCACGCACGCGATCACTGCGTCCTGCATAACGAAGACAACGAAAATCTTATGACGCCAAAAGATCAATTTGCCAGGGAAAGAATTCCTGTGCAACCGAAAACTCGTCAATGTTGTGAGGCCAAAAAATAAATTTGCCAGGAACTCGTGAATACTGTGAGACACCAGTTTACCTATAAAAAGAATTCCTGTGTAATCGAGAACTCATGAATGTTGTGACACCAAAAGATTAATTTTCCAGGGGAATAATATGGTAGTGTTAACTTTTTTTGTGTCTCCCTGTCAGACAACGGCTGTAAATCAGATAGCTTGATGCCTAAATAATGTAAAGACACGTTGAAGTGTAGAATATTCTCTGTTCTGAAGTTATAGAAGTCTAAATATATCACACATTACCAAACTCAACTTTCTGTCTAGAACGATAACCGCTTTCCAAAATTCGCCTCATTACACAATTCCTAAGTGCGCTGTAGTTACTACCCGCAGAAGTGACCAGCCTGGTTCTGCGTTTTCGCTGAGGTTGTCAGTGCCGTGGAATTTGCTATGAGCACTGCCAGTAGAAAACTGTAATAATACGAGAAGTAAACATATCCGTACCTGGCAATCCAAACGTATACGTCAACACTATACCAATCATATTGGACCTGTGCAGGAATTTTTAATTAAGTGAAAGAAACTATGGCTCCATACTACAAGCTCCTAGAAACAAAATTGTGCCAATTTTTTAGATTATAAGCGAGGAATTTTTCAACGTATACGCATTTTATCATTGATTCATATACTACAGTACAATTCAGTGACATCTTCTATATTTAAAATTTTTTTTACCATTACTCAGGAATTACAACTAATGTGGTATCAGTTCATCGTAGAGGGTTGAAAATTGTCAGGTCGTCACTTCAACGATTTTAATGAACTCGAGTAAAAAAAACGGCAGTAGAAATCTCAGGTCCACACTTTTTAGTGCAAATTCTCAACTTAAATTGTCTCTTTTAACTGTTGATTCGTACGAAGTCTTCAGTTCCTTTCACGATTATTCATCAAAGTAATAGCCTCCATTTTTCGTTAGCTTCAATGGAGACATGGAGGGCTCAGAATATTTATACTAGCATTTTTACTTCCCGGAACATGAACGTTTTTCACTTTAAATACGACGCCGTGGCTTGCCTGGGCACATCCATTGGAGAGACGGACCACAGTAATTAGATCAATAACTTCCCATTGTATCACGTGTTCCTCGCCGTAAGTCACGAGATTAACGCCAAGATGACAGACATTACCGCTCCCATTGTTGTCCTGGCTCTGATTGAGGTCGTGTGATAACACACTTGAACAGAAATGTTTCGTCTGAGTGCAAGGTCAGTTTGTCCCCAGAGAAAGTTAGAGAACTGCTGTCTCTGCCCATCGTGACATCGCTGAAATGGAACTGAGAAAATACTGGCCACCATAGCTTACGCTCTATCATTGTGTGACTTTGTCTTCCATATCCAGGTATTACTCTCTGGTAGTCGGACCAGGCATTTGATTTATAGTGGAAAATAGCCACATTTGTCATCTGCAAGCATGTGTTTATTGCTAAAAGTTCGGCAAGTCCTGGGCCAGCTCAAATTTTAATGTCTTCGGACATCATAGAGCTTCTCTTATGATGAAATTAACTTGAAATTTGGGATTAAAAATTTCTTGAGATCTCACCGAAACTTAGTTGACCTTCTTCAAATTATTCCTCCCTTTAGAAAAAAGTGGGAAAATGTGTGTGAAGAAATTTTAAATTCGTGTAATATTTACTGGACGTCATCTCTGCAAATTTACGTTAGCTCGGAGGACGGAAAGTTACTTATTATGCGTCGACTTGAGAGAATTTAATATGCGTCGCGGTGGTCTCATTAAAGAAACTCGCTCGGTTCAGAGCCTTTGGCGCCTAGTCTCACAGCCCCTCGTATACGAAGCAAAAAGTTTTGGCAGATGTGCGGACTGATAAACACACTCCCGGCTCCCACCGCCACCAAATTGAATTGATAAATCCGGGGCCGTGGACGCTGATGAGCTGCAGGAGCTCTCTCTGATGCCTGCCACGCAAAATGAGGCGGCGGCGCAAGACGCCGGAAGCCAATAGTGCCCTCGAGGTCTCCTGGGGCAGGATTTTTAGAAAATTTACGTCTCCGTAACGGTAAAGATGGCAGCGAATACTCTTCCGTCGACTTAGCTACACTATGTGCTCATTTTCATACCAAATTCTTAAGTTTGAGTATTTCTGAAGAAACCAAGTTCTTAAGTTTGGGTATTTTTGAAGAATAACTTGACAATGAGTCTAAAAAATTGCACGTAGCCTAGCTAAGTTTACTAAGAAGCATTTGCACCAAGAGCTGTGCAGTTACGGCAAGGTAAATTGGCTAAAAATGAAACCCTAATGCCATTGGGCGGCTGTGCCCCCAAGTTCATTCAGCCTCGAAACGAGCCTCGTTGAGCGCAGGCCCAGAGTAAATCATTTCGCCTCCTGCCCTGAACTGCGGCAAAACTGCGCTGCGGAGCTCATGTTAGGAGAGCGCAAAAAACTCCTCTTGCCTGGATTATGGCCTGCCTATGTCCCCTTCGTACAAAGCCGATTATTGCTACAATGTGTTCGGGGCTGGTTTGTTGTCCCGGGACTCGCATGCCAGCGATTTTTCCGCCTGGCAAAGCGGTAAAGTAAGCTTTGGGATTACGTCCTTCGAATAGCGCTTGGTATTATGAATCCTCGTATGTCTCATTTGAAGTGGAGCTGATTGTGCCTTATTACCTTGTAGGTGATTTTTGGGTTGTGAGTGATTTCTTAAAGTATATTCAGTGCTCCTGCGATTCGAAATCAACACGAAATTTGTCGTTCTCGTAACAAGTCGCTGAATTTATGCTACTCGTGCTTTTGTTTATAATAGTCACTCATTACATGTATAGTGTTTTTTTATCATGGTAACACTTTACATGCATAACAGATCATTGTAATATCTGCGTGGAGTTGGCTTCGGATGCTCGCGAAATGTAATGGGGTTCCTCACCAGAATTTTTATTTCGCCTGAATTTACTGCTCCGCTACAACATTATTCTGTTTGAACTTGCGGCGTAACATTTTTGGGAAACGAGCTGCTCTGCCAGTCGGATTACCTGAGCTTGTAGACATGAAAAAAGACCGGCGGGGCTTAAAGACGATACCTTAGATCAAGTTATCGGAATATTTTGGGTAGAACGTTAATGTGAGTCGTTGATTAACGATGTATACAGCGGAAATGAGTATTCAATGCCATTAGACTCCGAGGAAAATCATCGATTGTGCCGAGTTCGTCAAGGCAGTTTATGGATTTTGATAATCTATTAATTTTACCTAAAATAAAATCGAAAGTACTTTACTTATATAAGTTGCGAATGAACGTATGTTTTGGAAAAGTAGCGCTACATTCAATATAACGTTTTATGCATTCGCTCACTAAATTTATTAAATTTTAAAATCATGCATGAATGATGTCGAAAACTTATTTCAGGATCGATTAAAGTTCTAAATTTATATGATACTTTCCAATATTTTCATGAGTAGTTCTTCGAAATGAATCGGGCTGAAATTTGTCAAAAGCTTTCGAGTGCGGCTCAGGTGTGAGGCGAAAGGTCACACTAATTAGAGAAGTAGCGCCACGATTTCCATGATCGCGCTCACCATTCGTGGAACTTGTAGTGGTTTTTTTTATCAACTCTGAGCATCCTTCTGAAATGTCCACTGAATCACTTTGATGACTGACATTGCTAGTTTAGTTGGGTACATTTGCCTCTTAAATTTGTTTCTTTTGGTTATTAATCTCCAAATTTTACTGCATCTCGAATGAAATGTAAGAGCCTCTACTTGTGTACTTTGCTCTAGTTTTTCTGATCAGAATCCAATTAAACACAAAAAATTTAAATCATTATTCTATAAATTTGCCCAACGGTTTGGTGTGGGTGGATATTTACCCACATGAGCGCCCACACTTGTGGAACACTCAAATTTCACCCAAAAAAAAAACAAAGAAAAAATTGTGGCCGGAATAAGCAACACTTTGTGCAACCAAGCTTGGAAAAAAATTTCGCAAATATAAAAAAAAATTATGTTGAGTAAAAGAAAGAGCATGGAGCACAAATGAGTTGCGTTATATAGAGCAAAATCAGGGGCATGACACACAAATGAGTAGTATTATATAGGGTAAAATCGGTGGCATGACACAGAAATGAGTAGTATTATACATAGTAAAATCAGGGGCATGACACACAAATGAGTAGTATTATATAGAGCAAAATCAGGGGCATGACACACAAATGAGTAGTATTAAATAGAGCAAAATCAGGGGCATGACACACAAATGAGTAGTATTATATAGGGTAAAATCGGTGGCATGACACAGAAATGAGTAGTATTATATATAGTAAAATCAGGGGCATGACACACAAATGAGTAGTATTATATAGAGCAAAATCAGGGGCATGACACGCAAATAGAGCAAAAGTAGGGGCATGGGACACAAATAGAGCAAAGGCAGTGGCATACACACATATGAGTAACATAACATCGAGTAAACGTATGGGCATGGGGAACATGAGCTAGCCTCACCTGGACGCAGATCTCGGTAGAGCGCGGCTCCAAGTCAGGCCGGGCAGGCAGGAGGTACAGAACATCTCCCCCCACTGCTGCTGCCACCGCGTGACCGTCCCTGAAAAAAGCGTTCCATTATTTCGGGGTTCTGGGAGCATTCTGCGAGCACATTTTACCATAACTCCTAGCCTGAGCAACACAATTGTATTACAGTAGTTGCTTTTGTGGAGAGGAACTTGTCTAGGTCTGCCCATCACACGTATGTATCTGCTAAAACACATCTTTCATTTGAGAAGCTCTGCGTTATTTTGGAGGTATGGGAGCATTCTGCGTCCACATTTTGCCATAACTCGAGGCCTGAGCAACACGATTTTACTATTTGCTTGTGTGGAGAGGAACTTATCGAGGTCTGTTTACCCTCAAGCGTGTATCTGTCGCAACATTTCTTTTATTTGGTGATAACAAAACTTAATTGGGAAGCTAAAAATGAACAATGAGCTCCTAAATATTCATTTCTAAAAAGTTTCGGGATGAATTCCATTATATGCTGAAAAACAAGGTAAAATATGAATGTATTTAAACAGTTTTCGTTATCTATTTGAATTATCACTGGCAGATTTAAAGGTCAAGTGGATGTACACAATGGAAAAAACTAGACATGTCATCGAGTGGCGATGTGTCTCTTTAAATGTACATTGATTCTAAAATGCGTACTTATGTCAGTGAAGCTCGGCCCCTGGCCTAAAATTAGTATATTATTACTAGGTATTTTTGAATCAGTTTTGAATACGTGGATTATCAAGAGGATTATGTTCTAGTTTAATATTTCTTATTTCTCGGAGAATAGAGGTTTTGACAATTAATTTCGTGATAATTTCTCTGGCTTGGATTTTACCTCACAAATCCTCAAACGATTCTGACAACTCAAAACATGTACTCTAATTTTGGACCGTTTGATGGATTAAAAGATTAGCTCCTGATCCATGAGACTGACCGCCATTGGGAAGAACTTTCAAATCTTTTTTCAAAGTAGTGGTTTGTCGGCCTGCGCTACTAATGACCTCAACTGGCTTAGAATCACTCCATTAACAAATTGTCCTTAATTAAACCAAGTGCGAGTCTGAAATTCATCATCTAGAGTGCTCAATCAGCACCTTTAATAGTGGGAACATGGTCTTAATTTTAATTGCTTCCTTCTGTTGTAAGCCTAATGATAATCTCCCATCTACAACTACGTTCTAAACAAAGCAGGAGTCAAGTAAACACTATTCCTCTAATGAAGTGCCAGAGTTATGTTTTGCAAACATTACATTTACCCCCGTGAATGAAAAAACGTTTTTTATCATTCGAGTTATTCAAGCGAGGCTTGCCCCAACCACACCAGTATTTTCTAGTGTAGCGAGATTGCCAAGTGTAGAAAAATACTGCAAACAAAACTCGCAATGTTTAGACTTCTACTCGTATTTGGTTCATTTTTTCAGTTCACCAATGAAAAGCGAGCTCATTGGTGTTCTTCTAATAGTAATAATAATAATAGATTCTGCGCGCCTTGATCTATTTGACGACTGAGGGGAAAAACTGTTAAAAATATTAATGAATTAAGGAAGGGAATTAAACGCTATCCAAATCAAAAAATGCATTTAATGCATGATTGTAGCACATAGTGTACGTTGAATGCAGGCTCGGAAAAAGCTTCAACAAATTTAGAATCTACGCTCACAGTTACGACTGTGAAAACAATACTGAGCGCTTGATGAGCCGTAATTTCATCTAAAACGCCCTTACCACTGAGAATATATTGGTAAAAGAAGACGGTGCCACGGCTTATAGCGCGAGCACACGATACTGAAGATGAAAATACTTCTCACGCTATTTCATCGTGCCGCATCGTGCCCATATTACCTTATTTGCTCACCTGGCAGCCCAGTAGGTTGCCAGATGGGGGAATATGCAGATGGCCTATATTTCCCCACTTCCTCATCTGGCAACTCTGAATATGCAGGTTGCCCATTTCCTCATCTGGCAATGATCTCCACGGCCAAAGTAACTCAAAAGAAATTTCAGTTGAACAATTTTGGTTAAAAAATTACAATTTGGCAATTTAACATCCAAAAGGCCTACCTTTGATGCACGGCCTCGACGAGCAAGGCGGGCCCGAGGGGCGTGGGGGGGCTGTGAGGGGCGGGTAGGCCCTCACGAGGGCCCCGGCCCCTCCACACGCTGATGCCCAGGTCGCACGCCGGGTCCTGTCGTATAAGAACACGTAAATATTGTGAAAATTTACTCAAGAAACTTGGCCGGACATTATTTTATCTTTACCCGCTCGTTTGGGATGGAATGTTTTGAAAATTTTTTCAAGGGACTTGGTCGGACGTTTTTTTATTTATATTCGCTGATTTGTGATGGAACGTTTTCAAAATTTTATCAAGAAACCGGATCGGACGTTATTTTATCAATACCTGCTCATTTGAGATGGAATATTTGAAAATTTTATCAAGAATCTTGATCGGGCGTTCTTTTATCTTAGCTCGCTCAGGTGTAAAGGAAGTGTTCTGCAAATAGTGTTAAGGGTGTTGGTCAGACGTTACCTGATCTACACAACACATGTTTTTTAAAAGGATTTATCGACACTGATATTTGATGACGAAATTTTTTTAACTATATTTGGTTTGATGAACTTCATTTGCTTGTGAAAAGACTTTTTTCGAAAGGGCATGTCTATTTCATTTCACGTGATGCTTTCACTTACAGTTTAAGAATTTTGATAAATTTCCTTGAGTTTCTGCATTGCAATACTTTTACTTGACATGCACTTTTAGCGATTTTATTTCATATCAAGGAGAGCCTATTTTTTGTGTCTACAAGCCCGGACATTAGATCTTATGATGTAACATTTCAAAAACATTTTTCGGCTAATTTTTCTATACTTTAAGCTAGTCTAAGACCAAACTGGTCATATATTCGAAACTTTTTTGACGCTGATAATTATTTATTAAGTACAGGCCCGAGAACAAACAAAGGCTCAAAGGTAATGAAATAAAACAAAAGAACACACATTTGCTGGAGCATCAAAGAGCTCATCAATGGCACATTGTTAGCCGATGTTGCGGCTTTGTGTCGGGTCAAATCGGTCGTGAACAACAGCATCTGATTAGGGCACTCGCCCGTTTGACATCCGCCTTAATTGATTTCATTGCTAACTTCGCTGAGGTCAAATTACCGAGCCAGCGAACTATTAAAGTATTTTCAAAGTATTCCTGCCATCCAGGGGCTTGTGATGGAGAGCATCAGGCCGGGGTGAGCACACGTGACGGTTTGCGCAGGCTCAAATTCAGCGGAAAAGCTGGCAGTTAAAGGGATATCCGACTTGTTAATGCTCAGCCCAAAACCCTCAAGACTTGAACTTTAGTCTTATTACTATCATGCAATGAGCCAACCAACAAATTGTGGCATGTTTTGCGCAGGCTCAAATTCAGCAGAAAAGCTAGCAGTTAAAGGGATTGGCGACTTGTTAATGCTCAGCCCAAAATCCTCGGGACTTGAACTTTAGTCAAATTACCACCATGTATTGAGCCAACCGACATAATGTGACGTGAAATCACCGTATGTTAAAAGATCTTTCAGGGGTGGTTTTCATACTCTTTTTCTAGCATTTTTTAAATTGATAGACAGGAAATATAAGCTGACGCTCACCTCTGCACCTGAAACATAAGTATAAGTATATTAGTATTCATATAATAGATGATAAACATTTTGGAGGCTAGCGAGATTAATACTGGTAGAGCAATGAAGTACTTATTGTCTAATTCCATGAGGACGATAATTCCTTAAATTTTACAACGAGAGTATTCAGAGGTAAATCACAATTAACTTGGAGGGAAATTCAAATGAAAAAAATTGTTTCAAGTTGAGGGCACGCCGTGGATCCTGTTTAGATCAACTCGTTGTCGAGACTTCTTTGAACTAAGGTTCAGACGTTCGCTCCGGACAAAATGGCATAAAATACACTAGATTTAGAATTCTCAGAGAGCTCACGATGCTTGATTCATGGCGCTCAAACGATGTTCTATTCTGAATGTGAAAACCTGGAACTAATTTTGATCCATTTAAGTTGGAGTTCAAATAAGATGGTGTTGTCTAACTGTAACACAAACTTCAGACAAAATGTTATCTGTCTAAGGCAGCCAACTTTCGACTTAACTTTACCTTTCTAAGACAGTCAACTTTAGACAAAATTCTACCTTTGTAAGACTGTAAACTTTAAATGAACGTTTACCTCTGTTAGGCAGTCAACTTTAGACGAACTTTTATCTTTCTAAGGCACTCGATACCAACACCGCAAGCGAGTGAGAGGTACATGTCAAAAAACCACCAATAGGAGGGACTGGTGAGGCCAAGTCGAAATTTTACGTTTCTAAGGCTCTCAACTCAAGACAAAACTATATTTTTTTAAGGCCCCCAATACCAAAAGCGCAAGCGATTGAAAAACACAAGTGAAAAAAACAACCCTTAGAAGGAGCCAGTGAGGCCAGTACCTGCAGGTGGAGTCGATTCATGGTGCAAACTGCGCCAGCGCATTCGAAAACAACAGCTCAAACAAGTGAGGGACACAAGTCAAAGAAAGCAACCCATAAGAGGGTCCAGTGAGACACGGGTCAAAAGCAACATGACGGAGGGTCAAGTGAGGCCAGTACCTGCAGGTGGACACGCTTCATGGTACAAACGGCACCGGCAAGCAGGTCCCCGCTCCTCCGCCGCCGGGAGTGCGAGGGGCTGCCGAGCTGCGTCAGGCGACTCACTGGCTCCGAGTCGTCCGCGTCGTCCATCTGCCCGGGGAAGCAGAAGCCCATTTGACGCTGGGGCAAGTAACTCTGAAGCTTAATATTCAACTCATATTTAAAGTCAATTGTAGTAAGCAATGTTGAAAACATTAGCTGGATAGTGCTTTTACCAAGCTTCGATTCAGTATTTTTGAAAATTGGGTTTGTGATTACGGGTCGACGAGCAAAATTATGAAAACTACCCCTGTGACCACTGGTGGCTCACGTCGCACTCAAATATTCAAGTACACCAAACCAGAGACACTTTGTCTAATTTTTGACCCTCACCTGAGACACCAAGTCTAATTTTTGACACTCACCTGAGACACTAAGTCTATTTTTATACAAGAAACACCCAGTCTCAAATTCTGCTAATATTGGACACTCACTGTGAAGGCAAAGGTCGGGAAAGATACCCAGGAATTATATTCGGTTTTGGAATGCACAAATTGTCTCACCAGCTGGCCGGGATCCTCGGAAAATGAGGCAGGGCTCAACACTTCGTTTGTTAATAACGTGGCTAGGAACGCGCATATGTGGAGCTCTCCGTCGCAGAATGGAATAGTTGTCGCTCACATTTAAACCGAGAGTATTTCAATAAACGAGAACACAACGCAGTGTCTTCACTTGTGTATTAATCTGTGAAATTGCTGCAAAGTTTTAAGAAATTTTGAATTTTTAGTTGTCTTTGGGGATCATGATGCGCTGTAACCATTTGAGAAGGATGGAGTTCACCACCGGATGGAGTGATGTAACGTGAAATACATTTTATTTTAATTCGTTTTGAATTAGCGATCACAAGCGCTTAATCTAAGTTGGTCAGTCAACTTGGTCTCGCATTGAAAATATTAGTTCCGTTTTACAAATGCACGAGGAGTGAGCGTTTAAATGCGCACTCACTTAATTAAGAAATGTGTTTCGTTTCCCACAGCTGTTTTTTCTTGACGTTATAACCTCATTCATTTTCTTATGACAAAATGAGAGAAATTCATTATTTGTCATAATAAAGTCAAGCCCTCTAAAGATCAAACTTTGTCAGAACTACGCAAAGTTAGGAGCTAAGTTTGCTGTTAATTGCGAATGAAATAAGATATAACGGTACGGTATAAATACATCATACTTAAATAAATTGTACATTATATAAACATTATACATGCTTAATTTTGATAAATCGTTGGGACCCTAGGAATGACTGCATTACATCAATAACTAACCGCAAATCATCTTTGCCATGAGAGCAACATTGGCTTGCATTGTATTTAGTTGCTCGCTTTATGCAATCCTTCCCCAAGTATTGAAGAGTAACAATGAAATTAATTCTTTCTCTTCACAGATAACATCTTCTCGTTCACATTTCACCAGCTCTTGAAATATATGACTGCAGGAATGAGAGGGTGTCGCCTTCAAATATATCTAATTTTCTTCAGATAAATTTATCATCTGCCTTAAATTGACGCTTTAACCTCACTTTCGCATCACATGACACTGCTCCGAAAATCATGTTTCTGTCTAGGAGTATTGGAAACCAAGAACGTGAAGCGGATCCAGTAAAGAAGTGGCTTAGGGTGTCTTTCGGTTGGAACGCGCGACACGTGTCTGCCTAGGAGTACTCGTAACCAAGAAAGTAAATAAAACAGATGTAATAACGGAGTGCCGTGGCGTGCCTCTCAGTTTGGAACGCTCGGTACCCAGTCTCTGACTTTTACATTTCTAATCGAGGAGTGGTGAAGTGAGAACCAGTTGACTCAGCTGCTCAAAATGCATAATATTGCTTCCCGGGGTCTTCTAAAGCGCCCCAGAAGCCCCCATCTGGATGTCCAATTACTCAGGAGAAGCCCTCGTGGACTTCTGAATGGGGGAAACTTTTCACAATCTTCCTGAATGACTTAGGGATGGATTTAAAACAATTTAGACAGAATAACCTTGAGAGGGTCATTTTTTTTCAGCTTGAGCAGACAATTCCAACAATGTAAGCTGGAGCTTTCTTCTTGAACTATGCGCAAAAGAAATAATATCCTTCTACTGAACGCTTACGCGTGTGTTTATATTTTGCTCCCCAAAATATTCCAAAAATGTACAAAGAATAACTTCTTAACGATGTTGGTAATGAAATTCTTATCTGTGGTCTCAAAGGGCTTCCGGAAGCCCACAACTCAGACTAAAAAGAGATCGCACAGCGGATCTCGCCGTCTAATGAGCAGCGCGCTCACGACGCGATTTCGTGTTGGTTCGCACGTGTAAATTTTTAGGCCTTCTTTTCTACCCTTTTACCTTTAATGAGTTCTTTACTTTAATTTTCCATGCGTAAGTATTCAAATACTGATTTGATGTTGCCAATCAGCCTATATTTAATATTCAGGCCGGCAAAATGTGCTCGAAGATCCTCGATGGGTGATTATTGTTTCTAACATTTTGGGGAAGCGCTAAGATTTACTTTCGTTTTTGAGATTATGATGAGGTGGATGTGATGGCGGTGATAGTCAGTACAAAAACAAGGAATTTTCGGAAATTTGTGAGCAGTAGGCCTGACAGAATGAAAAAAACAATCAAAAGATCATAAAATTACCACATTCACAAAACGTTTTCACTGCTTTCCAGTTTTTCCTGCGTAGTTCGATTTCCAAGTTGACAGTATGAAATGTTTTATGTTGAATACAAACAGTTATTCTGATACCCATCTTGAAATTCTCAACTAACCGCCTGATTCTTATTTGATAAATTGTTGCATCGAATTGTGGGACATAAAAACACAGATAGCCAAGTGAACTAAAAATAATTTTGAAGTTCTTCAGCTCCTTTGACGTCTTCTGACGAGTTTGATCTGTCGGAAGTATCATTAATTTGCTAACTTGGTGCTAGGTACGCACAGTTTCAGGTGTAGGCGGATGACCGAAGATTGGGCTCTGTTCGATACCCAATCTAACTTTTTCGTCGCCTGCATGTTCGTTTTTCGCTGCCTAAGCGATTTAAGCGGTTAAATCGCTTAGACGACGAAAAACATGCATGCAGGCGGAGTAAAAGTCATTCTGGATACGGTTGGCTTCATCATCCTACACAATAAATCAAACTTCTGAGGTCTGGCTGATCGCAGCTGCTGTTTCTGTTGTAGTACAAAGTGCTCGTCAAGTTGCTCAGATTCTCCTTCATTTAATCAAGTTTAATCTATTTTAACTTATCCCGCAGCGTCGCTTTCGATGTAAACTGTGTACTTCCCTCGTGAACCTCTTTTGAAGAGCCTTTCAGGTCGAGAGACACGATGCTCAAAACCTCAACTTTTATGTTATTAGGTAGTATTTCACTAGAATTGAACCTTTGAATTACTTTGTGTGTGTTTATGTCGATTTCTGCGATGTGAGTCAGGAAAAAATTGATCACCGAATTTGCACGCAAGCGGAAAGCAAAGCTAAAAATGGGGTTTTGCAAAGGTAAAAAACAAGTACCGATCTTTGCAATAAAATGAACTTAAAAATATCTTACATTCAATTAATAATATAATGTCACAGATTTGGAGTGCACAAAACTGATTTCATGAAAAAGTGTTCTTTTCCGCGGAAAATTAGTTAACTTACGTATCAGATGAGCTCTTTTATTATTACGAAATCATCCCGAGACGCCGGCTTGCTTCGGGGCCCGAGCTTATTGTGCTGAAAGCGGATACCGTGGCAGAGGAAATCTTTTCTCTACCGTGACGTAAACTCAGTAACATGAAAATCATGCACTAGTGAAATCTTCGGAGATTTCATTTTTTACTTATAGCAAGTCGCTCCTAGTGATGCTTACATCAGATTTATTTTTCATAATAAATCTGACATAAGTATCATTAGGAGCGATTTGATTTTGAGCTTCAAAAGATAACTTGTAGAAGTGATGCATCCTTCTAGCGAAGAAATGTTCTAACACCAGTCGAGTTCCAGAGTTGACGCTAATACAATGCTCTTGTCAAGAGAACAACAGTGACTTTCAAGATTGGCGTATCTGACTTTCCTTTTAAAAAATGCTGAAGTCGAAAGGTATTTGCTCAGAGCGTGAATTGCTCGAAAGAGTAAAATAGTAAATATTCAACGTATTTGAAACATGAAACGTCACTCAACATTGCGGCTCAAAAGTATCGTTAGAAAGAGTTTTAGTAGTGCCCACATGTATGAAAAATACCTTAACACCCAAGTCGAGCAAGCCTTTTACAGATTCATTCGAAACAAAACAAGAATACTCGATTGAACGAGACTCGCAACGCCGTTACTGGAATCGTTCACCTTTTCTCGGCCAAATTAAAAAATTTTTTTTTTGCCCTTACCTCTTATAGAAGCTAGATTATTTTCAAATATAACCCTCAAAGTCTTGAGCATAATGGGACTTATGCAATGTTTATCCATACATTGAGCTAGACTTCCTTAAAATAAAATTACAAATGCAGAGCAGAGTGAGACACATGCATCTTTTATCTACACATCGAGCTAAATTTGAAGTAAAATATGAAATGCCCAGAACATAATGAAACACATACGCCTTTGATCCTTCCATGGATCTAGACTTTCTTGGTGCAAAGTGTCAAAGTCCAGAACGTAATGAGACATTTGCGCCTTTTATCCTTACATGGATCTAGACTTTCTTGAAGTAAAATGATAAAGCCGAGAGCATGATAAGGCCCGGCCTTGTTGTGTCTCGAAGAACATAATGATACACCTGCACCTTTTATCCATACGTCGAGGTAGACTTTCCTGAAGTAAAATGACAGAGGCCAGAACATAATGAGAAATGCACCTTTACCATCAATATCATTTGCATCTTTTATCCATACGTAGATGTAGACTTTCCTGAAGTAAAATATCAAAGCCAATAATGAGACATGAGACCTTTACATAGAACTAGTCTTTCTCGAAGTAAAATATCAACGCCGAGAACATAATGAGACATGAGACCTTTACATGGAGCTAGACTTTCTCGAAGTAAAGTATCAAAGCCGAGAGTATAATGAGGCCCTCTTGTTGTGCCGGGAGCGGTGACCAGCCTACACCCACAACAGAGCCAGCATCCACGAGGGATGACGCCGGCTCCAGCCGATGATGAGAGCTCTCAGGAGCAGCTCCGGGGTCCATTAGAGGGACTTAGAGGCGGCGCTCTGCGACGCGTTCCTCTTAAAAGGATTTATCGAGGTCTTAATAGTTCACGGGGCAGAGATGAGGGTGCGTTTATGCGCGCTTCCTCTACTCGTTTGTCTGTGTCTAATTGGAGAGGTGTGAGTTGAGTTAGGTGACGTGTCGTGGGTTTGCATTCAAGGACTGATTTCACATATCCTGCTCGAAAGGGTGTGGTGTGCTTCTCGAGTGCCATAACTTAATGCGCTCCTCGCATCCTTTGGCAACACTCTCTGGATTTCAAAGTTTCTTTTTAGTCGATTTATCCACTAATGTGAATCGCGGGTTTTATGGCCTTCGTGGACTGATTGCACATTGCTACACATCGTGCTTAGAAGGGTCTGGTGTACTTCTCCTCGAGTTCCATCTTAATGCACTTCTAGCATTCCCAAACGCTTTCTGGGTTTCAACCTCTCTCATCACTCGATTTACTCCCTAAGGAGAAATTTATTCATTTTCCGTTAATCCTTCTTTACATCATAAAATGTTTTTTGCTTCACCACGATCAGTTACATTGCTTGCTGAACTTCGAAGCTCGGAGCTAAGAGCTCGACGAACTTGATACAGCTTGCTGAGTTTGATTAATTAAGGCAATGCATATAAACTTAATAAATTATCATAAAATATTTTATGAAAACAAGCTGTAGACATTTTTTAAGCAGCAAATGATAACATTGAATTTAGGCCGAGAGGAATTTGGGGGCTATAAAAGTTCATTCATCAGCATACTTTTTTTTATTTTCTTCGCTTTAAGATGCTTCATTTTTATTGCAAGTAAATTTTTGCACAATTTAAATTATTGAGTTCGTTATTTCGGCTGGATTTTGACGCTGCATGGCCGAGCTCAGCTTCCTGCTGACACCCCGTGACTGATCGATTGCAACCTCAACGCGAGATGGCTTTTCTGGGCCGCGGCACGTGCATGCAAGATTTACTCCCGGAAGTTCAGGGAGCGAAAACTTCGGGGCAGAACAGAGGATGATAGAAGCTTCGGTGCAGTCAAGTTCTGAAGATTTGGAAACTTGTACTAAAGTAACACAGGTGTTATCAATAACGAGCAATTCTACTCCGGCTGGACAAAACAAAGGTTGCACGTATTTAAAGAAACACTCTGTATACGATTGTCGGGGACAGAGGACGAGCTGGGTCTCCGGGCGCGAGAATGGGTTTGCGTTTAATTTCCTACGCATCGCTCTTTCTTCGGAAGAGCCTCAAAAAAGCGATGCATGAGATTTCTAACAGAGGAAAATAGCGCCTATTTTTCATATGAGAAACTTGAACTAGAGAATATTTTAGACCTTTGGAACTGTTTGTAGTATCGAATATGAAGCTTATTTAAGAGGTAAATTTCACCTCCTGCAGATTCTGTTGCAAAAAACCGCAGCAGGAGATTGGTAGAGTGTGTGACTGCACTTGAGTGCTAGTGTGATGCACGCGTAACTGCATCCGCTCTTTTTATGTTTCTTCACGTGTGTTGCGAATATCTAACCTGCCTTAATCGAACCGGTAACAAAGGATGTTTGCCGTTCGGAGACCATACAAAGAGGCAGTGCTCGCGTTCTTATTTGGTTCACTTCATCACTTGTTCGTTTAGTTGGTTCCGTTCTTTCTGCTCGTTTAGTCCTTTTAACTTGTAATTTTTGCCTTGATGTTCCTTTCAACTGTTTACCCCCTTGGGAAATCACAGTTGTTAAAATATGTAGATTGTTATTGCGCTGCTGTGCGCAGTTCGTGGTTTCATTTTTTTGTTCGATGGATGCTTTTATTTTTTCACCTCTTTTATTTTCGAGCAACCAACCCATCAATTAAAAGTAGCTAGTAGTCTTGAAGGACTCTTTGATCCTAGGCAGAACCCGTGTTGTTGGCAACCTTATATTTTATCTATGCCTCTGTAGGTCGCAATTTGTAGTCAAATTATTATTAACTTGAACTTGAATAATTCTTTCGTAATTAAACTTAAACGGTAATTTAATTAGCGGGTCCTACTATTACGTAGACTATTGAGCTTCAATTAAATCTACGCTGAATTGTTAATACTTCTCTGAACGCTTCATACCTCTTAAAATATTCAACTTCATGAAAATCGTATGAACTTCATCGCTACGAGCCCTTGAGTGCACTTATTTCAAAAATAAATAAGGCGAGATACATGATAATCTGACGATTAATTATGCGTAAATGTCAATATAATTAGTCGAGTCCTTTCTCAATTTATACATCTAAATATGCGTTAATTCTACTTCGAGTACAAACGCTCTCACGCAAAGAGTTTCTTCAAGATTGGAGTTTTTATCGGTTTCTTGGCAGTCCGCGCCAAAATATCATTTAAGTTCATAAACGGCGTAGTCCTTACAGTGAATGGAGTGTCCACGGAAGAAAGTTACCGAAAATGGCTTTTTGATTACCCGTAATTTATTGTTTATTGTACCAATTAACTATTAGTCATCTTCTTTTCTTCAGGTTCAGGATCTCTTGCATTATTCTTGACGGGAACTATTTTGTTTGAAACCTCGACGTTTGTGAAACTATTCATCTCCGGGCTACAACTCGTTCAATTTCAAAAAATTCCTTAATTTAATTTACCATATCCCGCGTGATGAGCTGTCTTGTTTAAGAAAATTGTTGTAAAAAATGATTCACTACACTTCAGTCTTGAACTAATTTTAAATTAATTTTTTAGGTTATTTGAAAATTCTAGTAGATTATCCTGTTCGTGAACTACGTCGTTTTTTTCACAGTATTTTCAGAGTAAGATATAGCATCAAAACGACATGCAATGGAAAGAAAATTCAATCGAAGAGTAAAATTCCAATAGATTTTGAAGCCGATTAAGGCATTTAATACAAACTAATGAAAATGAATGCGTTACTCTTCGTGTTACTGAGTTACTCAAGTGCAGGAAATATCCTCTGTAAGACAATAAAACACAACACATTTCCTGTAACAGCGTGCAATATATTACAGGAATCATGAAGATAAATAATTTCATCAAAGTGTACGATAGAAGTGTAATGCCGCAGAATTTTCTACATCGTCATAGTAATTTCTGTGCTTCAAAATCAAGTCAAATGTATTTTGCTTCTGAGAATATGTAGGTCAACGTCAAAGTATCCAAGACTGAAATGGTGCCTATGCATGATTGTGATGTAATTTTTCCAATTACCACACATAAATATCAGCTGCCGTCTGCATGCAAGTGGTAGGCCATCACTCTATGCTAACATGTGTTCATCCAGACGCATTTTGAATGTTGGGCTGGTGCTCTCAATACCTTCTGGCTCTCGTTTATTAGTTAATTCTACCACATTCTACCACATAATAATATTAATTCTACCCCATTATAGAAATGATCTCTGCTCAAAACATCTCCCACTACCAATTTGTTAAACAATTGAAGCAATTTGAAACAATTGAAACAATTTACGTAAAACAAGCAAAACAGCAGTAGATTATTTCTTAAGTCTAGTACAATGGTCAAATTTGAGTTTAGCTACCTGTGGTTTGTTGACGCCGAATGCGACTGGGACTACAGGTTCCATTAAGTATCCTCGCATTGGCCCCTTCATCGTGACCACTCAACGTAGCTCGAGCCTCATCAGCAGAAAGACATTGCGAAAGTCTGTTTTCCATATTTTCTTTAACTCAGTCGATGCTCGGGACATGCTAAGAGTGAGTTTGGAGAATATTTTGTGAATATTTTCGATGTGATTCACACCATTTGCCGTCTCTTTGAGAACCTTGTACCGTGCGTTGCTGGGTCCAGGTCTAAACTTAACTAGTACTGGTCACTCCAAGATAGCTCTTTATCTGCTACGTCATTTCCGCGTATCCTTCTAGCTTACGTGTATTTTCTTCCCTATGTCTCACTTGTCCTTGATGATGGGATTCTTCCCATATGAATTTAATTAATGCTCGAGCCATTCTTCCCATTTCTATGACGATATCTACGACAAGGGCGCCATTTGCAAGACCTTGGATATTCTGTTCTTTCTTCTTAGCTTTCGAACGTCGTTTCCTTACCATATTCTCTCACCAGTAATAGAGCAAGACACTCAGCAAAACCGGAAGAGAGCGCATTAATTAGCACAACTTCATAAATATTGCATCACACTTCTTAAAAATTCATAGGAATTTCAGCGATAGTTCAAGCTTTTTTGCATTGGAGCTCACTTCGAGACAGGATCTTACGTTGAAAGTAGACGGGAAAAAAGCAGTTTAGAAGCCGTAGGGTTTAATTTTTTGTTCAAGTAACTAGAGTGTTCAATAGCTGTAGCTGTCATCTCAATTCGAACGTTGTATAACATTATTTAGTTATAATATATCTGAACGGGTCAGTTGTTTGCTGCAATCGCATTTTGATTAGAAATTTGAAAACGAGGAATATATCAAAGAACTTAATCATATTTAATTGGAAAACGTTTCGGAGTCCAGCTCCATCATCAGTTCAAAAATACAAGTCATTATGTCAGTTTTCACTGTTCCCTTTACCACGATTTCCTGACATAATAATTTGTATTTTTGAACTGATGATGGAGCTGGACTCCGAAACGTTTTCCAATTAAAAATGATTAAGTTCCTCGGAATTTTCCTCGTTTTTAAATTTCTAATTGTATCGCTTAATTAATTATCACCGTCTTATGAAATTGGTCGTTGTGATTACGAATATTCTTCAGCAGAGATGGCGATTCTCGTGACTCGAGAACATATTGCGAAGAACAAAAAATGACGAATTATAACACGAGATTTCGTTTGATGTTCATATTTCCATTCATAATTATGGTCACATTAAAATCACCTGATGGTTAAGCTTCGAAAAGTCTTTATATGCATGTGCGTCTACGTAAATAAGTTACAAAAGCAGTTACAGAGTGAAGGGTGTAGTAGGTTCCGCGTTCCCTTAACTCCTTACGAAATACTGCCGTCATCCTTCCTCCCTTTGAACATCTTTGTTGTGGTAGAGGAAAGCTGAAACTTTTTTATAATCAATCAATCAGTAAAGGGTGGTTCGGTATGGGGGGGAAATTAGAAAATTGTCGATAGTAATCTGCTAATTAACCGCAATAATCAAATTTAAGTGTTGAGAGTTACGGACCGAGAGAAAAAAAATGCTTATCACTTCAACTCATCTGAAACACACGTGAGAGATAGGTGTCAAAATTCCTGAAAGTTCACGGCACATTGCTAATATGGTATTATTACGAAAAAATGAAAAATGCTAAATACATCGTGGTCACTTAAAAACTCGAAAGCAGAACAACAGGCACTGACCGACCGTACAGTTAAGATGGACAGTCAAAGCCATTCGTAATTTACCTTAAGCTCAAAAACAGCTAATGGAAGTGAATGAAATCAATTAACATATTTCTTCTGTGATATATTTCACTCTGGTTTAGTGAAAAATTTTCAAATTCAAAGACATTCTTATTTCTATACTTGTCTCTCAGAGGCTTGCAGGAGATTGTCACTCTACAGTCTCAGTTGTGTTTTATTCCTCTACGTGTATTGTATCATAATAGCGAGGCTACCATTGATCAATTTAAAGATTGTGAATTTCTAAAATACTGCTGAAGTCGCCATCGCTACGAACGGAGGGCAGACTGACGTTTTTTTGTCCATCAGTCAGATAGGATCATTATTTCCACGTGATGTTGATGGGCCGGATATTCAAACAATAAAAAACATCCTAACGGGACAGCTGGCAGCGTTAGTTCGTCCACGTAGACTTGCGGTGTTAATGAAGCACTCCGATGTTCTACGTTATTTGAAAATCCTGCATACTAAACTCCAAGTATTTCAATCTTGTGCGGTTGGATACCATAGAATCTCGGTTCATTTAGGAATTTAAAAAATCATGAAAGAGACAAAAAATCATCTCATTTTATGTGA
>JACJUY010001110.1:67235-80545 GCA_014220935.1 Platorchestia sp. MABIK
TATGCAGTTCCAATAGTTCCAATACAACCGGCCAAGTAGTTCCAATAGTTCCAATACAACCGGCCAAGTAGTTCCAATAGTTCCAGTACAACCGGCCAAGTAGTTCCAATAGTTCCAATACAACTGGCCAAGCAGTTCCAATAGTTCCAATACAACCGGCCAAACAGTTCTGTTAGCGGGTGACGCAGCAAAATAACAAGCTGTCTACAGCACGACGAAAAAACAAAATGCAATGAAGCTTTCCTCTCATCCAGGGCTGAGAAAACCAAAATATCACTGATGTACACGTACGAAATATAATGGCAATGGGGACAAAACAATTTAATTACACAGCTCATGTCGTGAAATATTTGGAGAATGAATTTTTCTAAATCAAGGCATCAGTGACAGAACACTGCTAATTAGGGAGCTAATTAGGTTGAAAATAATAGGTCGCAGACAACAGCCGTGCACCTGATGTCAACCAGATGACATCTCCTCTCTCACTCTCTCTCTCTCTCTCTCTGCTCTGCTGTGAGACAAAGACTAAAGTCTATATAGTGACGGAAAGTCGTCTGTCTTTATATGACAGTATTTACTTCCCTGGAAAATAGTAGGAGGTGCTACATTCTTAATTTCGTATGTTTAGTTCGAGGGAAACATTCAGGTACACTGCTTAACAATTGCCTCGTTAGTTTCACGTGGTTCTATAAGCCGGGAAGTAAGTCGATTGGAAACTTCCCATGTAGCTAAACCCTGTCTAACTTTTTCGCCGCCTGCATGCATGTTTTTCCCCACCTAAGCGATTTAAGCGATTAAATAGCTTAGGTGGCGGAAAACATGCATGCAGGCAGCGAAATAATTGGACTGGGAAGTCATTAGCAGAGGATCCCATGTTTGTGTGTTGTGTTACTAATTGTTGCTTCGCAGAATGTGTGAGCTAGTTTTTTGCTGTTTGTTGCA
The DNA here is from genome assembly GCA_014220935.1 of Platorchestia sp. MABIK. Taxonomy (NCBI): domain Eukaryota; kingdom Metazoa; phylum Arthropoda; class Malacostraca; order Amphipoda; family Talitridae; genus Platorchestia; species Platorchestia sp. MABIK. Next base: position 68,178 of record JACJUY010001110.1, read on the forward strand.
ATTTTCCTCATAAAAATGTTCCAGTTTCTTCAATGATAAAGGGCTTACAATGAAGTGTCTCTCACAAAACACGTTCTGATGAGTCTGTGGAACTCAAAAATCGAATAGACATTTGTCTCAAATTTTGTATTAATGAAGATGAATAACATTCACTTACGACTACTCAAAGTGCGTAGTGCCAAAGATTTTCCATTTCCTCTTGTGTGATCACACATGAATTTGTCGTCAATTGCGTACGCACTTACCCATAACATTAGAAGTTTCATATTCATATATCATTGTCATAAATTGCATCCAATATCCTGCACACACGCTCATTTTTACCATCGTCCTAGACGTCCCATGAGCTCTACATTGATCAGATGTAATCTCAGGTTAAAAAATGGTATCACGCAAAGAGGAAATAATTTATTTCAGAAGAATATTGTTTATGGGGTATACTATATTTATATCAAAAGATTGTTGGCAAAATTTTACCATTGAAGTTGTTAGAAAAAATGGAGCTTTTATGGTATTGTATCGTTTTAATAATTTTTTGGTCATTAATTCCTAAAATTTCCATGAATGATTACATTGATTTGAAAGCTCATCTCAAATCAAATGTATGAAAAACCCCATTGAAGTAAGAAGCTAGTCATCGATAGTCATCGAATGGGGTTTCTCAAATGTATGAGAAACCCCATTGAAGTAAGAAGCTAGTCATCGGTACGTGACAGGTTGACCTGTGCAGAACTAAATCCAGGAGCAAATTGAACGCTCAGCTGAAATATAAATACAAGAAAAGCTCAACAATTTTTTCAGTGAATAAGAAATTTTACAAGAGTTTAGAATAGGTACTAATTTAAAAGATCTTAAATGAATGGAATTTGACCAAATTCTCGTCATATGTCTTGCGGGACATTTTTTAGGGGTGTTCCACACAAATTAATGATATTTAACCATCAAAGTTTTTAAAAACCCACATTTTAACACGAAGGATGAACACCGCTGGAAAACAGTAAAATTAGGGATTCATTTACGCACAGCGGATCGCAGAAGCATAACATCTCCTCAAATATTGCTCTGAAGTCCTCTACGTATTGATGGAAACTACAATATTTTGCGAATAAAAGTTTGAAACAAAGTTAAAAGTTAAATTTATGGTGACACGTCTAAAAATTTGCGTTGATTGAAGCTGTATTTGGGCCGCGTAGGAAGGCCGCTACGTGCGATCAATGAGTCAGAGCCAGCCCACTCATGTCTTGCTGAATGCAGCCGTTCCTTTGTCACGAATAAATGCAGTTCACATCAGTGCGTAGTTAAATTATATTTGCCCTTATTTTCCTCACACAAACCGAGTAGAAGAGTGCGATAACATTTACCTTGATTTTCCACGCACAAAATAGTGTGATTATATGTTATTGCGGTAGATAATACAATTTTTTTTCATCCTATTATTTTGCATGTCCAATCGTACGCTTGATTAATGTTATTCAGTAGAGACACAGAACGGAGTCTCAGAAATATAGAGTTGTGTCTTCATTTAAACAGCATGCCATTAATTTTGATTGAAAATAACAGCTCGTTCCGAAATAAACTCTCCAATGCTTTTCGGATAATTCGTTGCAAAGTGCGGCTGTTGATGCTCGGAATACTTGAAAAAAAGAGAGTTCGATTCAGAATTGAGTTAATCTGCTTGCACCAAATTAATTAGTTAACTTTTTCTGGACTTTCGTGGGTGTTGTTTCTTCGCTACAACCAAAACACATTATTGCTTCTTTCCTTTTCAAACACGCATATAACTTCTCGAGCGTTGTAAGATAGACCGAACCTTCGCGAACTGAAAATTCCACACAAGATTGGAACGTAACAATTCGTAATTGATCCACTACCTCCAACGCAGGATCGCTCAAGAGAAACGTGGTGGTTCTTTATCTATTTTTTCCTTGAGACGCAGTATTGATCTACGCTCGTTTGTGCTGAATTGGAGCTGCAGGAGGAACTACAGAATAAGCTATTCTCGGTGCCGTTTTTCAAAAAGCGTCCAATTGGTCTTTTGAGGACAAAGATCATCTTTCTCCGCCATTGAATAGAACAGGATGTGTTTACGCCGAGTGTCCGAGATATGTTTCACAAACAAATATTTATAACATTGATAAAGAATTTTTAAATACCCCAAAAAAACATACCTCAAGCGCTCTGTATGTACACTTACGGAAACATTTTCTCACGCACATGCTAATTTGTAAATCAAGGTGTCAGCTAAAAAAATAAATTGATAAATGTTAAGTTTTTCATACCTCCATTCAAACAGGGACTTTACTTCGCTGCCATCGCACTGCAATCAGAGTGATTTTAGAAATATAAGAGCCGCACAAAGCGAAGCTGCCTCTCACATGCAGCCCTCGCTGCATTGTGAGGGAGATCTATAAACGAAAAGCTTTCATTGTCCCGGCCACGGATCCTGGCTATAGCAGCGCGCAGTGAGTCGCAGCGCATTTTGTTCGACGCATTCATTGTCATCGCAAGCAAACCACGCGCTGGCAAATTGCTTGATTGCGAGTGCGATCCTGTGAAATAGATTTATTAATTCTTTTTGTTAGCTTTATTAGGGCGCTAAAACTAGCATGAACTTGCGTATACGCGCCTCACGAGGTGAATGAGGCTCACCTAAACAAACTGATTGATGGAGTTATAGAAGAGTGCGATACTCGCTGATTTGAAATGTCCACAATTCTTACTAACGATTACTTGGCGTCTGAAGGCAATTAAATGAAGTTTCTGCCAGGATAATTTCAACAGTTGAGAGCAAAAAAAATGCTCGTGACTCTGAAGAAAGTCCCATTTCTAGGAGACAGTCCGACCGTGTGGAATAGAACTGTGTAAGTACGGTTAGTAAAATGTAATTGGTGAATGGAAAAATCTAATTGATCAAAATTGTTAGCATTTAAAATATATTTCATGATGATCAGAGAAATTACGTTGGAGATCTGGACTAACTCCTCTTCTTACCTCTCAAGAAACTGAACGCATGCAGTGTATTTGAAGAGAGACGGAGAGATCTAACCTTGGGATCCAGGGAACATTGACAGCTGAAGCAGACTTAGCATAATCAAGATTTAGAGACTCACTACAAAAATACGCCTTCCTGTTTTCATCAGGTCGAAATCTAGGTTGTGCTGCTGGCTGAAATCAATAACAAGTCTAGTTTTGTTGGTTAAATTTCAAGAGGTGAAGAATACGGAGATATACTTTAACTAATGATATCTTTAAGCCAACCCTAGTATCAAATTGAAGAACTGGGAAGACTAATTTAAAGACCTGATACTCGACAGATATTCTAACCTTTGAATGCAACAATACGTAGCAGGGGCCACTTCTATACAGTTGTTTGAAGTAATCAAATGCAATTCACGAACATTGGCAAAATGTTCGGATATGTGGCCATAATGAGGAAATGCAGCCGTGCTGTCGAGCTTGTGCAGAAATGTGTGAGGACTGTCGCGCTCACGCACAACTGTTGGAATGCTGTCGCTTCTATGGAGAAATGTTCGAACGCTATCGCGCTTACGCAAAATGTCCAAATAGTGCCATTTTAATGCAAAAGTGCTCGAGTGCTTTAAGACTCAGGTTATGAAAAAAGCTAATCTACATTTAATTAATTCCTTCATGAGGCGCGTAATTTTAAGCCGAAGGAAGCCCCACATAGATGTGCAATTCTAGGAACGGCCAAAATAATAACGAAAAGGAAAGTAAAGATGAATCGTTCCCAAGCGTGATGAATGCTTAAACAAAAGCAACGATTTTAGTCCAGCTATTGAACGCTGCGCTTGCTTCAAATATGGAAGTGAAGAGATGTTTAGCATCGTAAAAATATGTTCACGTTCTGGTCCAGAGTTGCAGTTAAATTGTGTAATCTACCCAAAGGAGTAAAATATTATACTCATTCGAAATAGAGGTATATTTCCTGAATCAAAGTGTATTTCCCAGTCTAGGTGAAGTATTTATAGTTAAAAAAATGGAAAATTACCTTCATTTCTCATCCCCACACTGATTAATTTGCATATAAATGTAATTCCATTCCCAGAAGTGTGTGTGAGCCAAGCGAATTTTATTTGGAAGGAACTTGGATTGTTGCGAATGTGTTTAAATTTCAGCTCGATCGTTTTTTTTTTTAATTTTCAAAATCTGGTCTGCTTCTGCGCAGTAGTGAAGCTTTGTAATTATTTCCACACTCCTTAAAAAATGAAATACCCAATATCACGCTTAGAGCAAACGTTGCTGAACATCATTTGTTTAGGGCTGCAAATTGAGAATACTTATCTTCGTAATATAAATGAGTACGCGTGTAAATCAGCGGAAATTGTATTCTGGCACAAATGTTTAATATGTCATTGATTTCCATTTTTGCATTGTTTCCGTTGCTAGGTATCATCACGGGTAAAAGCCTGCATCAACAGAACGAGAAGAAAATATTTCCGTCACTACATTCGTTGTGGGTGCGAGTCGCACGTACAAATGCTTACCAACACTCTAATGCTGTGCAAAATTACTTGAATAACTTACAAAGAACAGTGCTGTTATTTATAAGAGAGCTATATATATATTGGTGAGAGCTCAGTCACGTCACAGCATCTGCCACTCGACTTCTCCACGATTCATATACATCTTTGTTCTCGCCTCATCGTATTGCCAGCATTGTCTTTGCAAGTCACCTTCATTTTCTTTGATTTTTTAACGGTTCACGTCATTTTAGTGGCTCAGCCGGAAGAGCAAGTTCTCTTATAATGAAATGCTCTCGCTGCGTGCTACAGCTAAGCGAAGTTGACTTGTAACCTATGCTGCCAGCTTAACGCTCCGACGATATAAATTTAAAATCCAACCCTAGGACGGCGCTTAAATTGGAAGCCCTAATATTCGTCTGCTTGCTCAGCCCATTATGCATCCACACGCTTAGCTCAGAAATGCTCGAGGGCTGTTTTGCCCAAGCAGCATTGTTAGAAAGCTCGGTAGTCCTTGCTACCTCCTCCTTTAAAATTCGCTGTCTACTCGCAATGGCCCTTGCTAAATTTCCATGACTCCTTAATTGCTCTTTTGGTGCACTCGGTGCTTGTATTTCACATCTACTAATCTCTCCTACTGTATATGCTCTACCACTGTGTCCTTGAACCTTCTTGCTTTTAAGATACATCATCCCAGAATCAACTTCCCTCGGTTGTAAAGCATCTCTGTCGCGTTTTCACTGTAGTTGAACTTTTGCCACAGTCTCCGCGGCCCCGAGTGCCTCAGCCTTAGCTTGACTCGGTCTTGTCTCGTCAAGCCGTACCGGCGCATCAGCGGCGCGCCACACTTTGATAGTGTCAATGTTAATCTTGTCTAACTTTCTTGGTCTCCCGAGCCTGTCTCTCCGTTATCCTTGTCGCTGCGCTGACGTCTGGGCTCATGAGCGAGACGGCATCCGGAGAAGATCGGATTCTATGTGCGACTTCTTTTTATTGCGCTGAGGCATCTGCGGTCTGTCTCACTGAATTTACCGAGAACATTTACCGGGTGTCTCAACATAGGGGGTGGGCATATCAGTAAACATGTGAGGTCATCTCTACAGTTACAATTCTAAAGGCCTTTGTGGTTTAACTGAATTACCATGAAAGCCATAGTTTTGGGTATCAATTTCTGATGACATTGTTTATTGTGCAGTAGCATCAAAATAGATGATGTGTATTTTTTACTAAATTATGGCACTGCTGAAGGTTTTTAAATACTAAAGTCGTATTATTTTTGTATTGGATCATAAATGTCAAGGTGTATTAAAATGAATGTCAAGAATTTTTTGCGCAATTGTTCCTTCTTATTACAAAATGATGCATTAACTTTAGCTCAGATATTTCTATAAAGTAAACTTTCATAGAAATGTTGGCCATTGATGTTATCTGCACTGATTACCCGATTTTTTTTTGCACTCGAAACAAGTGCTTTTGGAACGCTGTGTGTGAAAGGCTTTCATTACGAGGAGCTGCTAAGAAATCTTCAACATTTACGCAACTCTTTTAAACCGAGAAAACGTGTGTAAAAAGACGAAAACACAAAGGCGAAGAAAGTTTTACGTAATTTAATCTCGTTCATTGAAAGTTTATTAGTTGAACCAATTTTAAATTTTTTATATTAACATTAAGAAAGAAGAATGCAACTGCGATGACTACTGTAACAACATACGTCCTATGCGCTCAACAGGAGTCTCGACTGTTAGCTGAATATAAGCAAAATACGTAAATATGGCAAGATTTTGGAGTGTCAGACTTCAGCTGTATCATGTCACGCTTTCAATTTGCCTGCACCATCGACCTCCTGATTCTCAGAAGCAACCAGAAAAGGAGTTGTATATATAACGCTGTTCCGGAGGTAATGGAGTGAATAGAGTTAAGCACTTGGAAGGAATGATGGCTGAAGTTATTTGCACGCTAGTAAAAAAGATATGGCGAAACTGTGAATAGATCCTAAACATTCATGTCACTTATCTCATTAACTGAAGAGTTTATTTACTTTTAGATGAGAAATAGATGTTAAAATCATTGAAGAAATGTTTCATTGGAATACTTTTTGTAGAAGCATTGAGTAAAGCATGAAATTCTTGCACATAATAAAAAATCGTCTCGCGTCACCCCCCAAAGTGAAACAAAATGAAACAACGTATTTACTCAAGCTAAATTCAGTTGTTGCCTAGATGAAGAATTTAGAAGCAATCCTCAACTTTGCATCTGGAAGTATGACTGAATTCTGAAGATTACTCTTGAAGACACCAACGAAGAAGAAGTGACAAATGTTCCCCAGTGATTGATGTCAGGCTCGGTGTTAGAGACCAAGTTTCTCGGCAGGAAAAAGATTGATGCAGCCGCACGGAAACAAAGTGTGGTCAAGTTTTCAAGATTACTTTACAGCTAATTTACTCGTACCAGGAAGTGTTGAAGCGAGTTTCCTGGAGATAATGCGTTCATTTGGGCTCCGAATAATGTAGCATATGAATTTATGAAACTCTTAATAACATGATAATGACTTGGAACAGCTGTTAAATGTCCCATTTGGGATCTAGATGAAACTTTTTATCGATTTGGGTGGCAAGAAACTCTATTTTTTCCGCGGCTACACGAGCAACAATCTTTATTATTTCGTAGTTATGAGTGATTTGTGAGTAGACGCAGGTCACTCATGCCGTTGTGGAAGATAATTTTGAGTTGATACATTGTTTACTTTGCCTCAACTCAGGGGCCTATCCTTGCTGGACTGCACTACCATGTTCTAGTCTATTTTTAAAACTTTATTTTTCGATGTAAGTCAACTATAATATTGGAATAGCTCAAACTTTATAAAGAATTTACATTAAAATATAAAATTATCTGTTCAATATCAATGTTTGAGAAATATTTTTCACTCATTTTCAATGTAAGTCAACAAAAATTTTGGAATAGTTTAAACTTTACAAAATAATTTGCATTGAAAAATAGAATAATTCGTTAAATTTGAGTTTTTGAGGAACGTTTTTCACGTGTTTTCATTATAAATTAACCGTAATTTCAGGAATAGCTTGAACTTTACAAAGTGTTACAAATTTGGAAGCTTTGGTTCAATTTTAATATTTGAAAAATAACATTTATCTAGTGGAGCGCCAGAGGAGCGCCCCGCGAGCTTGATCAGCTTCCGGGAAATTTGAGGCGGAAGTTTACGTAGTCTTCATGCGAGATTAGCGCGGATCAGGCGGGCAAATAATGCCTGGAGTGGCCACGGCTCTGATTTCCCTCGGGATCAAGTGAAAAGGCTATATTTATACGGGGAAGCAAATTTAAAATTTCTACTTTCAAATTTTAATATTATGTAAACCAAATTACAGTTAGGTTTTACTACGTTTCACATATACTAATTATATAATAACTAAGTGCGCAGTGGCCAGGAGACTGATTTCCCACAGGATATGAAGCTAAAAGGCTGTATTTAAACGGGGAATTGAGTTTAAAAAATTCTTCTCTTAAATTTTCACATTAGGGAAACTAAATTACAGTAAGGTTAACTTGCTTCTAAGTATACCAATTATTTAATCACCACGTACGCAGATAAATAACTGATTCTGATATTTATGATAGTGATTTCTAAGAAGTGTGATTTAATTTATCGTTAATTGGATATATGACATGATGAAGTTAAACTAAGATAGATATACTTTAGGGTACGTATTTGAGATCTGTACTGTGTCGAACATGCATGCTCCTCACTGTATGAAAGGCGAGAGAGAGAGAGACGAGTGTTTGGTTCTTAAAAATGCTGACTCAAATGATGGAGCAAGGATAGTTGCTCAAAACGACTCATCAATATTGCTGAGCTGAAAACGACGTCAAGACTGAGACAATTTCTTTCGTTTAAAGACATGAAAAATTTCCTGGACTGACCGCCAGTCTAAATATTGTCTACTGTTAGATATTAGGCTCAATTTTTCATCTTACTTGTGGAAAATGAATTATTTTAATATTAGGAGTGTGAGCCTTGTTAATCTTACGTACAACATGTCGGTTTCCCTCATTGACATTCGGTATGTTACCGTCAAAAAAGTGTACTAAAATTTCTGGATTTTAACACTGATTTTGAGAGCAATAATTAGCAGGATTTAAAACTTGGAGCCATGACTTTCTCCATACATTGGAAGTGGGTGAGAATTAACTAACAATAAGCCAGAATACAATCTACTAACTTCAGTTATGTTGTTCTTTAAACGAGTATCTTCTTAAGGTGCATTTGAGATTTGATTAATAATGAAGAGCACAGTGTTAGAGTATCGCATGTCAGAACTTCAAAGCGCATGCTAACGCACGGCGCGATATTTTGCTAGCGTAATATTTTACGCAGTTGGCCAGTCTACACACATTGATTAAACAGGCTCATAATTGTACACATATACCAATTTCCCCAACGAACTGAACACTTGAGCGCCATTAAAAACGAATACTGATAAGCACTAAAACAAGCGCTATGTTTTTCTGCTTTAGCAACAGCGAGCGAGACAGCACTCTTCATTCCCTGATTTCAGTCTGAGATTTCCAGAAATTGGCCTTCAGATATTTTTCAAAACCCCGAGTAGGAAATGATGTACGCTCAGAACCTTGCAGATATTGAATTTTTTCTAATAAAGCACACCGTGTTTTCAAATTCTGCTTACACATTTTTAGCTCTCCTTTTTAACCGGACTCATTGACACAGCATTCAAGAGTTTTCGATGTGGATCTACTCGCATTTTCTACAAAATTTTGATGTTAAATTAATTATCTGCTGGTGTGTTTATTTTTGTCTCTTCAGTTTCAATACCCTCGGAATTTCAAACCCGGAAACATTGGTGCAGGAATTACAAGCTCCCAGTGAGAAATTATTTCCGAATAAAATTCAATGTTCAAACAGGACCAGCAGTTATTTGAACATTTCAAATTCATGTATTGCGCAGCTATTAATTAAGATGCAAATTACCAATTACGCTTCATTTGCGGTTTATTCAAATGTCGTCACGTATCAAAAATATTTCTTAGAAAAAATCATTCCGAATTTGTTGAATATCATGTGACGATTAAAACTCTTTGAAGGGAAAAGGCGTTTTGCAAAAATTCGTTGGGATTCAATGGAATTCTTTGAATTCATTTCAAAAAGAATATATCTGCACTCTACGGGAATAAAATGTACTGCCTGCTGAATGGCTGCAACCAATGGTATAAATTAAAAATAAAGACATGAATTCAATTTGCCTTCAATTCCAGTAGAGAAAAAAGCTATTTTGGAAGAATGCTTTGTTTTTAGGCATTGCACAAGACTATGGAGTTGCACATTTGAAGAAATAAAAAATGTAGAGCAGCGCAATAAACCACACCTGCTTCATACAGCAGGATTTAGTCGTTACAAAAGAGGCTGTTCACCTTTTACATTCCGAGGCCTGATACTGATTTCATAAAATTTCGAACCCTGATTTATACCTCACGCTTGATAACACATGAGGTCATTTCACCTCTAGTCATTTCAAAGAAGGAACGTATACTCTTTCTACTACCTGCGAAAACTAATATTATACGAATTTTATGTGATATATTAGTGCTTATGTCACTTTGCTTGGTGTATTTAAGAACGTCAAATTTTGTCTAGAAAAGAATTGCTCCGAGTCACACGCATACTATTTGAGTGCTAAATCGGTACTAAATCAGATTTAAAGCCTGAATACTAAATCAGATTTAGAGTTTCAGTACTAAATCAGATTTGGAGCTTAAATACTAAATCAGCAATGAATCAGATTTTAAAGCCTGAATACTAAATCAGTTCTCAATCAGATTTAAAGTTTGAATCCTAAATCAATACTAAATCAGATTTAGAGTTTCAATACTAAATCAGTGCTAAATTGGATTTAAAGCTCCAATGCTAAATCAGATTTAGAGTTTCAGTACTAAATCTGATTTACAGCTTGAATACTAAATCAGATTGAGAGTCTCAGTACTAAATCAGATTTAGAGCTTGAGTACTAAATCAGCACCAAAACTAGAATCAAGTTTACGTCGCTTGGTCACTTCCGACGCACTTCAGCTCTGTGTTTTCTATAATGTGGCCAACTCGCACCAATCAATAGACCACAATTGCGGGCGTTTCTATGCATAAATGGTAGAGAATGGCAGCGAATCCCAATTCGTGAGAGCCACAGGTGCAAGTTTGCGCTTTCTGCGAAGCCAGAGACACATCGATTTTCAGGAACGCTTCCGGGTTTGCAAATATTTTCTACGAGGTCCCTCCCTCTGATCAATTTTGCCTTAGCTTCAATGGGAGTCTAAGCATCAAACAAAAAATAATTATAAGAGAGTTTGGAAACGTCTGTTGCAGGCATCCGGAGCGTACTATTTGTTTCGAGCCGAGGCAATCGAGTTAGTCAAAGCCTTCTAATTCTATCCTGAGAACGGCTTCTAGCTCATCCAATAGTCGGAGTCGGTTACTTGGTTTCGGTTAGAACGCGAGGTGCATGCGAAGAGAATGGACGCCTCAATACAGCTGGGCAGTAGAGGGCATTTTTGTCATTGTCTTCAAAGAGTGTCATGATTAACGTCCACACATCAAAGTATTGAGGAATAGTACATTGAAACGCATTGCCACTCTACTGGCAGGGGTAATGTTACGATCTCTTTTAAAGTTTTGTAACAGTATCATCTGTGGTATTACTGCTATCAGCGTACATGTGGGATTTTGTCCCTAAACTCGCGACATTGCAGCAGTATTCAACGGAGGTGGAAATGCATCATTTAAAGATTTTATTCATTTGGTTCATGATTTATGGTTTTGCTTGACTATGATAATTCAATGTTTTTAAATAAAAACCTTTTCCTTAGTTAGCTGTTTCGTATTCTGCTACAAGCTCTGAGCAATCAGTTTTTGGCTGTAATTGCTAAAACTTTAGGCCTTTGATTTTAGCAATGATACAGTACTAGTTTTATGTTGAAATTTTGAGAATCTCTATACTTTAGACTGAGAATTAAAGCTCCTGGCTCATGGATGTGACGCAGAGGTGCAAATCTGTCACCCACAGGACTGATTCCAGACCTTAAACCCTCGGCCGAGTTAATGACTCGGAGATTGATGGAGGCAGTCTTGATCCCAGCGGATCTGCGGCATTGCAGTGAGATCTATTGGCGGAGGTTCACGACAAGCCACAATATATTAGACCAAGGCAATCAGTCGTGGCAGAAATCGGGTTATAACGTCGGCTTCGGATCAGTTATTGAGGCGTCCAAAGCTTTAAACGACAAAAGGAAGCAACCTATCGTCCGTCTAGAGCGTTATCGTCAATAGCACTGTCGCTGGAATTGATGTCTGGAAATCTGTGCTGATTTATGCGTGAAATGTAGGCATGATCAGACGAACCTCGCAAGCTCAGCTGATATGCTTTCCTGAAATTAGCTCTGCTGCGTATGCTTATATGAACTGAGCAAACTTAGCTGATATGCTTACCTGAAATTAGCTCTGCTGCGTGTGCTTCTATGAACTGAGCAAACTTAGCTGATATGCTTACCTGAAATAAGCTAACTTAGCCGCTTGTACTAATAGAAACTGAGCGAACTCAGCTGCAAATACTTATGTGAACTGAGCAGACTCGGCGGCATGTTTAGGGACATGTGACCCCCTTAGGAGGAGACAACTGTTGTAAATATGGGAATTAGCGCTCCCAGGGGGATTATGTGAGGTCCTGAGCTAAAGGTTAAGTAGACCTTTTTGTTGAAATGGTATAAGTTTTTTGTTTTGTTACGCAATGTCTTTTTTCGGTTGACTGCTGTCCTGTTTTTCAACACCTACTACTTTCTTTTTCAACTTTTATCTTGTTTCATGAACTTCTT
>JACJUY010001110.1:85646-105233 GCA_014220935.1 Platorchestia sp. MABIK
TCATCGGTTGCGACGATAGCAACAGCTCTATAGGGTAGCAGCAACAACAGCAAGACGCACAGAAACAGCTCTATAGGGTAGCAGCAACAACAGCAAGACGCATAGCAACAGCTCTATAGGGTAGCAGCAACAACAGCAAGACGCACAGCAACAGCTCTATAGGGTAGCAGCAACAACAGCAAGACGCACAACAACAGCTCTATAGGGTAGCAGCAACAACAGCAAGACACACAACAACAGCTCTATAGGGTAGCAGCAACAACAGCAAGACGCACAGCAACAGCTCCATAGGGTAGCAGCAACAACAGCAAGACGCATAGCAACAGCAACTCCTGCACAATGAACGGTAACTGCAGCATCGCTTATTATCGTCGAGCTGAAATGTTCTTGTTGCTAATTAACATTGTTGTCTCTATGGTGACACTTAACACAAGTTGAGGTGCCACCTAACAACACAAATTAAGATGCTACCAAACAACACAAATTAAGATGCTACCAAACAACACAAATTAAGATGCCACCAAGCAACACAAATTAAGATGCCACCAAGCAACACAAATTAGGATGCCACTAAACAACACAAATTAAGATGCCACCAAGTAACACAAATACACACACAACAAAACATCCACCTACGCCGTAGCACAGACATGCAAAGAAGATGAACCTCGTATTCGACATTCAACTTCCATTTTCGCTCAGGCGATCACCCCACAAAACTGAAAAGAGATTACGTTCTAATGAGACGGGTGTAGACGAGTGTGTGTGTAGACTAAAGAACTAAGTAGCATAAGTTTTTGTTCTAATGAGACGGGTGTAGACGAGTGTGCATGTAGACTAAAGAACTAAAGTAGCATAAGTTTTTGTCCTAATGAGACGGGTGTAGACGAGTGTGTATGTAGACTGAAGAACTAAAGTAGTATAAGTTTTTGTTCTAATGAGACGGGTGTAGACGAGTGTGCATGTAGACTAAAGAACTAAAGTAGCATAAGTTTTTGTTCTAATGAGACGGGTGTAGACGAGTGTGTATGTAGACTGAAGAACTAAAGTAGCATAAGTTTTTGTACTAATGAGACGGGTGTAGACGAGTGTGCATGTAGACTAAAGAACTAAAATATCATAAGAGACTGCTCACGCTTCATTGCTTATAGCAAACAATGACGTTGACGATGATACAAAAACGTACCATACCATAATGCAGAAGAATCCCTGCCCCGTAAAATTGAACATTCCTTTTCTTTACAGCATGTTGTCTCGCAAGCGGATGGAAATAATAACACTATTTATTATTATTAAATGGAAATAATATTATTTCCATCCACTTGCTTTCAGACAGTGGAGACCAATTCAATCAACATATTTGCCCGACTTAATAACAAACTCGCACAAGCTCAGATACCGATTTCTGCATTGTTTATAAATGACTGATGAGCACACAGCGAGCATGTCAATATATTATATTATATTATATTATATTATATTATATTATATTATATTATATTATATTATATTATATTATATTATAGTATATCATGTTATATTATATTATATCATTTTATATTATTTTATGTTATATTACATTATACTATATTGTGTTATATTATATTATATTATGTTATATTATATTACATTATATTATATTATACTATTTCATATTGTATTATGTTTTATTACATCACATTATAATATATTATATCATATTATATAATAATATGCTACATTGTTTTCTATTATATTATATTATAAAATAGCATTGCATCTGAATACATTATATTGAGATCTCCGCTGTGACCAATTCGAGCAAATATATTGATTGAATTAGGTTCGAGAAGCCTGTTTTGAATCAGCATGAAAAATGATTAAAAAGCTATTACTTGACCCTCGTCAAAGGACGGTGTTGCCGACATGCGGTTTTGCCATCGGGCAGACCTGTCAGCGTCCCATGAGGGTAAGTCTTGTGCTCAAGCAATTAATGAAGTTATTGTGGGTAAAGTATTTATTTTGTTGGAAACTGAGCTACGGGTATTGGTTCGTCACAATGACGGTGAAACAATAAGTCACATGCAGCACAATACGGTATAAAATTCACCATCATCACCAACAAACGCTAAAAACGAGAACAGCCCATGACGTAGCGAAAACATTTATAGCGGCGTAACTACCGCGACAAGAAAGCCAACGACACAGGGAGGTCAAAAACAATGAGACCACCACAACGTCAAGCTATAGCAATGGCACCACCACGAGGACAAGCTATAGCAATGGCACCACCACGAGGACAAGCGATAGTAATGGCACCACCACGATGACAAGCGATAGCAATGGCACCACCACGATGACAAGCTATAGCAATGGCACCACCACGATGACAAGCCATAGCAATGGCACCACCACGGTGACAGCATAGCAATGGCACCGCCACAACCACAGCATTGCAATTGCCACCACCACAACGAGAGCAACCGCAATGACACGACGAAAACAACAATAACAGTGTCACCGAAAGCAATATCGTAACAACAACAGTAAAAATAAAAGCATCACATCATCGACGCGTCTTACGAAGCATGATAGTCACTTCGAACTTGCCCCGGAATGAGAAGACCACCAGCAACTCACGCTTTCTATAGGTATAGACAGTATAGTTCTTTGAGACAAAATCAGCTTAAGCCAAACTAAATACATCGTACTGAGCCCAGAAAATCAGTGTGACTGTCATGAATTCGGCAAAATTAATGGAAAATACACAATAATGAAAGTACTAAAAACAGTCTCAAAAACCAGTGCTGCTGATGCATTTGCGACGCAACTCAAAGACCCAACGCGGAGATCAAAGAGTCCCTGAAAGAAATAACTAACAGCACGATCCCCTCCTTCTCCCCTCCTCAGAACGGTTTATCTCCTTGGTTCTAAACCTTTTTCTCCAATTCCTCACTTTTCAGTGAGCCAACTCTCCATTCCCCTCCACAGCTTTTTCCTTTTGCTTATCTGTGACATTCCTAACTAAAGCAATGTTGTCCATTTTACCCAAAGATCACATACAATACCTCATTATGGTTGTTTTTGTCATTAAAACATTCTGTAAATGGATGTAATTTGTAAAGCAAGTGGATAATTGGATGTAATGTATTAGATTTTCAAATACTATCGATATATATTTGTGGGTGGACTTCACGAAATTCCCCACCTGGCAACTCCGCCACTCCCCACCAGTGGGGAATTCCCCACAGGTTAAGAACCGCTGGTCTCTCCCAATGCGCTTTTGAGTTTCGCTCGAAAGACTTGGGAGTATTTCAGCGGTCGACGCCAATTCTGCAGGTCAACGAGAGAACAAAACGCCCACCGGGTCTTCAATTCCTCCATTTAAAAGGGGCGCGTAGCTCCTCACCTCGACTTTAACTTCGCGCGTGCACTTCATGCGGAGTTGCGCGACGTGCAGATTGGGACATACTTTCCTCAAAGTTTCGTGTCAAAGCTGTGTTGTGTTGTGTGTTCCGAGGTTTTTTTTTGCGGATGGAAGAAAGCTACGTGAGCTCGTATGTGAGTCAATTCGCGTTCTTAGTTTTTTCAAGATTTGAAGCTTTGTAATAAATTGGAAGATTGAAAATCGGAGAAACGAAGAAGTGGAGAAAACATTGCCATTCCAATTTTGAACAGACAAAATGTATTAGCTAATAAGTTCAGTGTTTTCAATTTTTAAAGCTACATATTTTTTGAGGCTTGAACATTTGTAAAAATTCTTCATAACTTTCCTGTTTCCGAGGAAATAATTGGCAGGCACCAATCTGCCAGTTCCACGCGACGGGCCCTGAAACGGGAGGGAAGTTTGGGTTGCAGGTGGATACAACTAACACAAAAATATTCAACAAAATTAATATGTTTTCAGGCTATTTTGAGTGAGTGCATGAATCTTTCAATTTAGTGAATATCTTTTATAGAGTGTGTGCTATTACCGAAAGAGGGCTTGGCCTATACCAAGGGACAGTGAGTCAGTAATATTGGAGAGTACGTCAATACAATGGGGTAGTTGGCCAATATTCATAAAGAGTAAGTTAACACCAATGAAAAGTTAATCAATAACAATAGAAAGTTAATACCAAAACTAGTGGAGAGGAAGCCAATACCATTGGAGGGTGAGCCAATATCAATGAATAGTAAGCCAATATCAATGAACTCTGAGCCAATACTAATGGAGTGCGACCCAATTTCAACAAAGGGTGAGCCAATATCAATGAATATTTAGCCGATATCAATGAACTCTGAGCCAATACTAATGGAGTGCGACCCAATATCAACAAAGGGTGAGCCAATGACAAAATCATACTTCATGTCGCCTTACTCAACTCGTTTGATGAAATTCATCTCGAAAGTAAAAATAATATTCTTTCTCGTATTTCAACTAAGTTATGCTGAAAATGAAATCTCTTTCTTATCCGTGAGGATTGTAGTTTGTCATTAATAAATATCCTACTGTTAAGATTCGTTCATTTCATGACAGCGCGCACCTGACGATCTCATGACACACCTGAATGTTTCAAATTTTTTATCAAACGAATTTTAATCCCAACACACAAATGATGCATGTCATGTTGCTAAAAATACACACATAAGAACACTTTATTTCACTTCTTCACACTCCCTTGCACAACGCCATTTTTCCATCACAACCAATACAAAGCCGCGTCACGTCGAACCTGTCTTCGTTCAAACCTCAATTGCGTTCAGGCGATTGACCTAAAGGCCCGATATAAATTAGAGCGTTCACTGCGTTTCCACGGTTGTAAACGGCTGGTTTGGTTAGGCTGTAAGTAGCAGAATAGAGATATCGACTTTACTGCTGAGATACATTTTATCCTTCCTAAGAAATATTGAAAATGCAATTGCTTGAGATATTTCACCTGGAATAATAACAGTTACTTCTTAAAGAAGTCGCGAAACAGATGGTTTTATTTATTTATACCGGTATAACAATTTACCCAATACGAAAGGAACGTGTTAAGCGTAAAACACCCTCGTGAAATACCAGTCTGCGTGACTGGACACGCTGACTGATATTAAGCCGAGACTGGATACGCCGACTTATATTTAGCCGAGACTGGATGCGCGGACCGATATTAAGCCGAGACTGGATACGCCGACTGATATCAAGGCGAGACTGGATACGCCGACTGATTTTAAGCCGAGACTGGATACGCCGACTTATATTAAGCCGAGACTGGATGCGCGGACCGATATTAAGCCGAGACTGGATACGCCGACTGATATCAAGGCGAGACTGGATACGCCGACTGATATTAAGCCGAGACTGGATACGCTGACCGATATTAAGCCGAGACTGGATACGCCGACCGATATAAGCACGAAACACCCAGGCCTGGAACGCAAGAGAAGTCTTCGAGACTGAACACGCTTAGGCCGGCAGGTAATACGGGCGGGAGGCAGGCTTAGGCTGAGTGGCGTGCTGCGGCCTCTGTGTAGCCGCGGGATTTACAAAAAGCTCAATTACGGGGCACCAGCAACCCCGGCCAAATCCCGCAAACGCTGCCGCTGTTTATTGGTCTACAAAAGCCTAATTTGATGCGACGGAAGCAGCGACACTCGCCACCTAATGCCACAGCGGTAGACGAGGGAAGGAGGATTGGGGTTACTTGGGGAGGCGTCTTTGGGGACTGGAGTTACTTGGGGAGACGTCTTTAGGGATTGGGGTTACTTGGGAAGACGTCTTTGGGGACTGGGGTTACTTGGGGAGACGTCTTCAGGGATTGGGGTTACTTGGGAAGACGTCTTTGGGGACTGGGGTCACTTATAGAGACGGATGGAGACTTTCAAACCTCATGAGGCTGAATTCATGACTGGAGCCAGCCGGACAGCTTACCATCGCGCTGAATACGAGTAGGGCACACGCCTCATCCCTTCTCATAGCGCTGAATTCATGAGTGAAATGTCTCATAATTCCTCATAGCGCTGAGTCAATGAATGGAGCCAGCCTCCTCATTTCTCGCAACGCTAATTCCAATCGAAACCAGCCTTAGCGCTTCTCTTAGAGCAGAATTTAAAATGAAAACCAGCAACTCTGATGGGGACTCTTCCACCCTTCCTTCCAGGAGAAAACAATGAAAAGAAACAGTATTACAGCGACAATTCAGAAAACAGTGGACAAAAATTAGAACAATAAAAGGCCGGTCTCCACGGACTTGACATCACCAGGAGTAAAGAAGTTAGACACTGAACGAACAAAGGTGGAATAGCAGAGAGTGGAAGGTCATAAATCAAAAACGATATATCAACAAAACAGTGGGGAATTTTACCCACCTAAGTTCAACATCAGACTACAGGACCTCTCAACCAACGCTACTGAACCAACAACTTTAGCTCAGTGATGGAATCGCCGGTAGTAAAAGGTCATTAAAAAGTCGACATTTCGACGCAGGAGCGGGAAATTTTTAGCTTACTTAAGTAAAACAGACACCAGAGTAGAAGTTTTCACCACCAACGCTACTAAACCAAACCTTTAGCTCAGCGCGCTTCTGAGGGACGCAGAGCAGAAAGCAAGCGTTAAAAATGTACTTCTGATGGAAAAGCCGAAAAACCCCTCTTGCTACAGCGTGAAATAATCGGCCATGTCGGAGCTACATAACTGCACCTGATCATCCGCACTCGATCATCCGCATTCAATCATCCTCACTTGATCATCCTCGTCCGATCATCCACATTTGATCATCTCCACTCGATCATCCGCATTCAATCATCCGCACTCGATCATCCTCACTGGATCATCTGCATTCAATCATCCGTACCGGATCATTAGCACCATCGTGGTCAGGAACTGGCACTTCATTTCGCACCTTAGTTCTCCAAACCAGTTTCCTAGCTGCCCAAACCAGCATCCCAGCTGCCTAAACCAGCATCCCAGTTGAAGGTTCATTCAAATTTCAGCATTGAATTTGAAAGGCTACCATATGCTGAGTGCTTCCATTTTATTTCAGAAAAACATGAGTGAAGAATTCCAAGTAGCTACGTCGACTTGGAAGAACTTACGCTGTTAGCTATACCGCTAAAATGGCGTTCATCATATCGGTATATAATTAATACAATACCTACAATGTATTGTATTGTATATGTGATACATTATTGTATACAATGTTATTAACGCACATTGTACATTAACCCCGCACCCTGTGCTCTGGCTACTCCTCCAGAGGCCCTCGAGTGACAGACACAAAGTGGTATAAAGAAACAAATTTGATTTTCGTAAAAATTTGCAGCCTGAAAGGAAAAATTCCATTTCTTGCATTCAGACTCACACGAGTTTACTTTCATCTTTTCGGTTGTCTTTGCATTATTATCTCCAATACACTATATGTTAGTCATGTAATGTCAATTTTTTTGCGTCATCAGAATTTTTTTTTTTTACCGCATTTGTGTGGTTTTATTTTTGCTCCTCTGAGGTACTTCTGCTTATGTGCAAAACATTGCTTTTCATTCTGAAAATTTATTTACATTTTTGAAAATTCTATATATTATGTCCATGTCTCTGGGTATCGTTACAGCCTTGGTATAATTTGTTCAGCATCATTTTACTAACCACTTTCGTCATTAATATCGCTTATTTTAACTGTTTTGCGGCTATTAAGTACACCAAACACGTCTAAGCTTAAATTTACAGCAGTACTTTGTACAAATACACGTACAAAATCTAAGCAATCCAGTATAAAAACGTTATTGCACCCCTGCGTGCAACTACTACCAAAAAACAAAGATTATATCATCGGCGTCTTAATTAAATCAAGTACCAATCCTGTTCTTGGATCTTTTTGCTACAAACATCGAAGGGTTTCCAATCAACTTAACGATTCATTAATATAAATATCGTGGGAGAAACTACTCATTCAAAGAATGTTGTTGAGATATTTTGAGGAATATTTTTAAATTTTTCGAGTTTAAAAATAAAGAAAAGTAAACTTCTAAATTCATGATTGTGAGACAAACGAACTATCAGAGAAGTTTTGATTCGTTCATTGTTTTTAAGACATGAAGAAAACATCAAAAAATAGTATACAACAATGACATTTTTTAAAAAAATTCAAAATTGCCGCCGATTCTTCGCTGTACAGGGAGTTTTCAAAATGCACCCAGTGAAAAAATGCACCTCTGCATTTCTTTTGGGGTATGTTCAGGCTTGGTAGCTGAAATTTGACTAAGTTTTATTTGGAGGCTCACAGCACTCCAGAGAGGAGATGTATAACCCCTTTGACTTCGATCCACTAAGATTGAAATCTAAAAAGTTGCTGTCGGTGAGTCACCGAAAAGAACTCAGACAGGGCCCCCAGCAGAGAGCAGCCGCGGGAACTGGAACGGTGCTCAAAAATACAGCCTTGGTATCAACTATTACCTTAGAAAGGATGAGTTCTTTTTATTTAATACTCTACGGTACAGCGCTACACTATATCAAGGAACCTCAACATTTAAATTTCAAACACGAACATTATTAATGAAGAACAAAATGTCAGCGGGTAATAAGAAAATGAAGCCATTGGAAAAATGATGTTAGCGGCCGGGATGTCCGTTAACTTAAAAACATGGTTGAGAACAGTGATGAAATGGCTACCTGGAATTATTTTCTTGATTAAATTTTAAGGGCTGCTCTGATCTATTTTATAGAATAACTATTAATGGCTACCTAGATCAATTTTTTAATCAACTCTTAAGAGCTAATTTGATATGTTTGATATATCAACTATTAATAGCGACTTTGATCTTGATCAACTAATGAATTTTCCGTACAATCAGTTCTACTGGCAGATTTAGTGAAGTTCCACTCCATTTACGGTGCCTTGTGACCTGGCTTGAAAAAATGTACGAGCGACATCGGCAAGCGACGCGCGATGGACTCGTCCTCTGCCTGAGCTGAACAATTAAATCTCTTGTACAATCAGCCCACGTTTGTAATAGAGTCCTGTAAACACTTTCACTGCGACGTGATCTACCGGTGGTACACGGAATGAATTTTCATAATATGCTGCTGACCGACCAGTGGTCGCAAACTCAATTTTTATTCATACTTTATCATAGCTAAATAATGGAACGGTCCAGTTAATGTTTGCTATTTTCAACATTGCTTACTACAACTGACTTCACACAAATTTGAGTTGAATGTTAAACCTCAGTTTTACCTGCTGCAGTCAAAGTTTTTAAATTAATGCATTCTTCTACTCACCAGGCAGATGTGTGTAGTGTCATCGAAATGCGCAGCCAGATGATACCTGCGTTTGTGCACACTTAATAATTGGCGGAGATATCTCAAATCTAAAAAAAAGAAGTACTTCAGCCACAGATCTTTGTTATTTCCTTGACCTTTTTCTGGAGGGAGTTTTCGATCCTCACCTATCAAAACAGCGAAAATGCATCGGCTGTCAAATACGAGATGTAAGCAGTGCTGCAAACCATCCAAAATGTTTCAAAATAAAAAACTTTTTTTCGATTTTGTAACTCAAGTAAACATCATTGAAAAGTCAAACTGTTCCACAATTTCGCAAACCATGATCACCACCTTAATTCACCATACTTTGGAACAAAAGTTAGAAAGTTAATGGAAGAAAAAAGTTACAAGAAGCACTGTGAAGAAACAAGTTATTTATTCTGTACACTGCCCCCCAGACTGCCGCCGCAGAGCTGTGATTCACGAGACACAAACTCTGCACAGAAAAACTTGCGTTAGTGAAGTTATTGAAAGATTTGCAAAAATTTAAAATAGGATGCTGCCTAAAAGACGCAAAGTTTCAGCAGCCAACTTCTATTTGCCTAACTTTGTACCGAATTTGAAGCAACGAATAGAAGCCCAAATACAGTGAAGTACGAAGAGTGACAGGAAATTACAAAACAGAGATGATGTTATAATCGACTGATGAAAAATTACAATCGGCGGCAATCAACATTTGGCCATAAGTAATGATTATACGCTATTTAACTCTTAAGGTAGCGCTGAATATCACTGATCAGTACGCCTCCTCAACGCGTGACGTGTTTAGTGTCTTGAGTGAGCTAAAGAAGACACAACCACATCACTACGTGGGATGCGAAATACGTGTACAAAAGGCAAGGACGCGTACACAATTAGAACACAAAACGCACAGAATACGTTCGAAATAGATAAGGATACGTACGCAATAAAGACACAAAACGTACAAGATAAGTACCAGGAACACAGCGTACACAACGAAGACAATGACACAACAGGAGCAAGAGAACTACACAATAATGTACAATACGAGCAGGAAAGTACACAACAAGTACACAAAACTGGAAGTACAAAATAAGTGCACAATAAATACACACACAATAGATAAACATTGAGCTCACATGAGTTAGACGCTAAAGATGAGAATAGGTATGCAATGCGACTAAAAATATTTAGCATTGGTTCTAGTATCAGATGACAGGTTTAGACTGATTATTTTTTGCTTTGAAGACATAATTGATGAAGCAATCTGTGCTGTTGATGAACAAGTCATCAGTCATGTGACCAAGTTATCAGTCATGTGACCAAGTCATCAGTCATGTGACCAAGTCATCAGTCATGTGACCAAGTCATCAGTCATGTGACCAAGTCATCAGTCATGTGACCAAGTCATCAGTCATGTGACTAAGTCATCAGTCATGTGACCAAGTCATCAGTCATGTAACCCAGTCATCAGTCATGTGACCAAGTCATCAGTCATGTGACCAAGTCATCAGTCATGTGACCAAGTCATCAGTCATGTGACCAAGTCATCAGTCCTGTAACCAAGTCATTCATGAATTTAAGGACAGTTTAAATTTTGTGCTACAGTAACCTGACATTTGACGACACGTCCAAGAGAGAACGCGTTCGTAAAATATGTTCACAAAATACTGTATGTTTATAGCCTACAAATCTAAATACATTTGTTTATGGCCTACATATCTAAACAAATAAATATCACAACACCTCCCGTCCATACACTCATACATGCACACTTGAGCACAAAGTTCGTGTATATGAGCATCGCTCATGTATGTAAAGCAGGAATTTATGAACTATTAAAAGTTTTTGGAATATGTAAAGTTGATGTGTGTAGATGAGAGGCTCTGCTCGCTAATTTCACGTTAAAGCACTCGCTGGGGCCTCATTGCGACAACCGAAAGTAGCACTAGTTTGTTGTGCACCGCGAGCTGCGGTCTGTGTCTACCTCGGGTCATTGCTGGGCAAATTAAACTTTAATTAAGTGAGAGAGAGCGAGGTAAAGAGCGCGACACACCCCTCCACGCCGCGCCTCAGCCAACACTGCAGCTGCCTCTCAAATTGCCTGTTATATACGCGTCAGGCTCGCGTCACTGGTGAGGGTGGTGACGTCACTGCTGAGGGTGGTGACGTTATTGGTGAGGGTGGTGACGTCACTGCTGAGGGTGGTGACGTCATTGGTGTTGAGGGTGGTGACGACATTGGTGAGGGTGGTGACGTCATTGGTGTTGAGGGTGGTGACGTGACTGGTGTTGAGGGTGGTGACGTCATTGGTGAGGGTGGTGACGTAATTGATGAGGGTGGTAACATCATTACTCGTGAGGGTGGTGACATCATTGTTGTTGAGGGTGGTGACGTCATTGTTGTTGAGGGTGGTGACTTCATTGGTGAGGGTGGTGACGTCATTGCTGAGGGTGGTGACGTCGCTGCTGAGGGTGGTGACGTCATTGGTGTTGAGGGTGGTGACGTCATTGTTGAGGGTGGTGACATTGTTGTCACAGGGAGTGATGTTATCTGTACGTCCCGACGACAAAAGCTTACTCTGCAGCGCGAAGTTCTGAACTTGGAGTATTTGGCCACGATTTTGCAGCGGTTGAAAACTATGAGAGATTCACTTGTGATTTTCCTTCCAGCAACAACTCGATACTCCAAAGTCCTTAGTCTAAATCCGTGGCGAAAGCAAAGATTTCTCTTCAAGGCCGTATTTATGGCTTAATTAAGAATGACCCTAGTCTGTTATAGCAATTCAAACACCATAGCTAAATCCTTATAGACGAGAAAATGACCGTAGTATGGACAATCAATATCCAGTCCAAATACATAGAATAGATAATGAATTCAAACACCATAGCTAAATCCTTATAGACCTGACAATGACCGTATTATGGATAATTAATAACCAAATTCCAAATACATTGCATAAATAATGACCTATGTTTATACCCATAACGTTTACCTCTGAACATCCATCCACAGCGTAAACAATAACCAAAAACAGTAAACAAAAACGAACTCATCCATCCACAGCAATAGAAACATAAGCCAAAAACTATTGTTAACGAACTCAAGTTTAGCGTTCTTTTGACTTCATTTCCAACACAAGGGAAGTTTCCAGCACCCAAAACACCCTGGAACAGTCTAGTACCATCCGATCGACACAGCCTTAGCTCTCATTTAGATCAGGGTTGTTCGGGGTTGTCCTATAGAACTTTGTTCTGACAAAATCCTCGATTTTTAATTTTTAATAGCGAATTTATTTTAAAAGCCTATCAGTACCTATCTACGTCCTCGTCGTAGCCGAGGGGTTGAGAACGCACTCTTCCGTGAAGGAGTCTAGGGTTCGAACGGCGACTTTGCCCGTTGGGTATAAGGAAAAAACTCAGGCACAATAACCCCACTCTACCCAGGTGTCTGAAATGGGTACCGGCTTGACCGGAGGTAACCGTCATTGCGTCCTGGTGTTAATTATAAGGCATTTGAAAAACCAATGTACAAGGTGATATGTATGTATCTGGCTTGATTGGAATAAAGCATGTTTTTTATTCTGGCTACCAGAGTGACAGCCCTACATGGTCGTCAGATACTGAGTGATCTGTGTGGCTATATTTTGTCTCCACAGCTTGATCTTTATGGTCCTTGGTGTCTGAATGGTCTGCATGATTTGGTCTTTGCGGAAGTCGGAGGAGGAATGCCGGGTTTGCCTGCAGAAACGTTTTCCTCGTTTGCACATCAAAATTTTCTTTCTCAATTGAAAAACGATCAGTTATTCAGCTTTGTTCTCTACAATGTCTCATCACATGCTGCCAATTGTGAAACAATCACGAAATTTCTTCCTCTCCTTCTGAACTTACAAGTACACATTCAATCTGTGTGTTTTTTCAGGTTGGGATTTTTTTCACAATTGAATTTGAATTTAGCGCTCACGTTGCAGCAGCATCTCTCCTACATTTTTTATACAATTTCAAAACAGTGGGTGATAACTTGGCAGCTAACGGACCTTTTGAGCTCAGTATCATACACTGTACAGTAGTGACATTACAAAACTCCGACGCACCTCCCGAGCTCTGTCACATTCACAGTCTAGATGTTACAAAACTCTGACGCACCTCCCGAGCTCTGTAACATTTGCAGTCTAGACGTTACAAAACTCCGATGCACCTCCCGAGCTCTGTAACATTTGCAGTCCTGACATTACAAAACTCCGACGCACCTCCCGAGCTCTGTAACATTTACAGTCTAGACGTTACAAAACTCCGATACACCTCCCGAGCTCTGTAACATTTGCAGTCTAGACGTTACAAAACTCCGACGCACCTCCCGAGCTCTGAATCATTTACAATCTAGACGTTACAAAACTCCGACGCATCTCCCGAGCTCTGTAGGATCCACAGTCCAGACACTTCAAGACTCGGTATTTGGCTCGACAAAAACACTATCGGGCAAGACTTGCGAGTAACTTCGAAGTTTTGCCCAGCTTTGTTAGCTAGAAAAGCATAAGAAATTTAGTGCAGTGATATTTCTGCTTACACTGTATTCTTGCGCCAGTCTTTCCTCGATGAGATATTGACAGAGACTCGGTTCTCGGAGTTATGGTCTTTACAACGTGTATATAAGATCGGCTTACTGATCAGTATTCGCTTATAAACATTGAGGCCGTTGAATTGCAAGAGTGTTTAAGGATTTCTTTGCATTTTTCTACATTTCGTAGTACCAGTACATAGACATTTTTCCAAACGCTGAAGAAATTTTGCTGCTTGTACTGTAGACGACATTGTTCGTGCTTAGATCTCAATGACTTACGATTAAAATTAAACAAAATTTTCAGCACGAATTTCTTGACAACAAAACAAATATCATAAGTGAGGATGATAAACCTGTTAAATTAATAATTCAAATGTTTTGTCCCATTACGCGGAAAACTGCCCTTTCTCACTTTGGCACAACTCAGGGGAAATTTTTGTTTGGATCGGGGTAACCTATTCTTTTCAACTCCACTCCATCCATTTCAACTCCACTCCACTCCATCAAGATGCCTGAAATAATTGTTCTTGTTTAGACATGAAAGATTGAGAAATCATTATATCTGTAGACATATGATGGCTTGTACTGACAAGCTATCACATGCGTCTATAACCTGTCAAACACTTAAATTAAGAAACTCTATTAAACGTCAGTAACACACTTCGGGGCATGCTTCACAGACTCACTCGGGGGTGTATACCCTACACTAACTGTTTATCGAACACTCCATCAAGATGTAAAGTTTAAAATTTGCAGTGCGATGTCGAGCACTCCATCAAGATGTAAAAAAATTCTTGTGCGATTTCATACCGCGGTAGTTCACAAGCATATGATACTTCCGTTAGCATCATATCCAATACCTTCAGTATTGGCTAAGCTTCCTGCTCGTGTCAAGAACCATGAAGTTTGACATCTCATTTCATGGTACATGAAAAGTTCACTTTGGCATGGGATAATTAAGTGACTCCAGACTGCGGCTTTGAAGGTGCGGTCGACGTGCAAAATGTTGAATTGGTGGACAAGCCGATGCTGTGTGAGCTGATTTCCCTGGAGTGCGTTGCCATTAAAATCCCGTGCGAGTTCTTTGGGCATCGTTCCACAGCTTTAAATACCTTGCAGTCATAAAGAGGCTCAACGAATCCATTTGGCGGGAGGAAACTAGGCTACGTAAAATTACACTTCATTCCAGGGGCTCGAGTGATCGCAAATTTTTTCTGTGCTCTCAAGTGCCGTACAAAGAGACCTCCTGAGCAAGGCTACAAAGCTGTTTACATCGCACATAAAAGCTCGTGGCCGCCTCTGCAAACTGCAAAAGATGTGGTCAAGTGTTCACTCAAGGAATAGGTGCCGAGAGAGAGACAATTTTGCATCTTGCAAATTGTCCCTGAAGGGCGAGGCAGAGCAGTGCGTTACGAATGTTTTAACTCCTCCACAGATATAAAAACTGTTGTCCTTCACATGGAATCAAGGTTGATATCAATGTCTTGTTGAGGTATCAATCAGAGATCACAAACAACTCTAGGCTGATTAACTGAGTTCATTCATTATTTCACGATTATCCCTTTTGTTTTACTTTTGACAATACTCAACTTGTTGCTCAACCATATGATACTTTTTCATGAGTCAGTTTGAAACTTTAAATTATTTTTAGATAAAAGTAACTAGTTTATTGATAGATTTATAGTTTGGTTTAAATTTTAATGATCCTCAAGTTATAGTGTGACTGGTGCTCCCTGAGGTGATACTGTTAGATTCTCTCAGGTACAGATAGACCATCAGGGCTTTTATCTATCAAACCCACATTATTTTCTTTAGTTTTCATACTTTCTTCGCTTTCACTTCATCGTCTTGTCTCCCTCCTCCTTTCGAGCATATTGTTTCTATGCGCGAAATATCTTGTGTGGGAACAGACATTGTGCATGGATTCCTCGCTTTTTGTAGTCCATGTACTAAACAGCCCCTTCCCTTCGCTCTATTGAGATAGCCTTTGCTGTGGCTAGGGAGTCTTATACCAACAAATATTATGCAAATAATATTAATCAACTTGGGGCGCACACACATTTTATGTGTTGCTCATAATAAATTAATGCTGCTCATTATCATGTGCATGTCAATTGAAACTTGTCAACCGACGGCTTTATTCTTCGATGTAACTTTTAGTAAAACTCAACTTAAAGCCGCAGTATATGGTACGTGCCGCATATACATTATTGTAGAGATGCATCTTGCTGCGTTTCTGAAGAAACTGGCAGCTCGCTCTTAGGTAACTTAAGTGCTCCTTGACTTGAAGTGAGACGACATCTTCTTAGGGAGACCTAACTTACTCATCCGCACGAGACAACTGATCTAACTTAACTTACTCATCCGCTTGAGACAACTGATATAACTTAACTTACTCATCCACTCGAGACAACTGATATAACTTAACTTACTCATCCGCTTGAGACAACTGATATAACTTAACTTACTCATCCGCTTGAGACAACTGATATAACTTAACTTACTCATCCACTCGAGACAACTGATATAACTTAACTTATTCATCCACTCGAGACAACTGAAATAACTTAACTTACTCATCCGCTCGAGATAACTGATATAACTTAACTAACTCATCCGCTCGAGACAAATGATATAACTTAACTCACTCATCCGCTCGAGACAACTAATATAACTTAACTAACTCATCCTCACCAGACAACGGAAATAACTTGACTTACTCATCTTCATGAGACAGAAGATATAACTTAACTTACTCATCCTGACGAGACAACGGATGTTACTCAACTCACTCATGGGCACCAGACACAGAGGGAGCAACTTAACTTGACTTGAGCTCACGCAATAAGTAGCATGTCTGTGTAGCTACAAAGTTTTTGCTCGGTCTTTGCAAGAATTTGAAGCTGCCTCACGCAAGGCTTCACTCGTTGGTTCTTCTACGATTGGGATTTTTTTTTAATTTTCCGAACCTCAAGTAATCCGTCTGCGAGAAAGCACGAATCGGTTATAATCTAATTATAGAAGCAAAAATGTAAAAGTTATATTAGAGTATATATAGGAGCACAACATCAGTGAATGTCAAATCTTTCACATTCATCAAAAGAATGTCATTAAGTTCTGCTATTTCTGTGAAGAAAGTATCGTACCCACGCATTTTTTGCGATATTACTCTGTAAGATAAAAAGAAGAACCAGAATAAAAACGAACATTACATTTATTTCAAGCGTTTCGAAATTAAAATTCCATCATCAGTGCTGAAAAGGCATCATCAATTCCGAATCATTTGCAATAAATGCAATGTTCTTTTTCACTCTGGTTTTTCTTTTTATTCTACGAATAAGATTCTCGACAAATCGCCCTCTTGGAAATATAATTACTCTGTAAGTGTCTACGTTGTGTCTCTAGAGCATGTGATTTATAAAAGGCGAGGCTTTCCGCAGTATTTTTATTTTCATGTTCAACCTATGTAACAGTAAGTAGGCAAAACCCTTCAGTTACAATAAAGTTTATCGCATTAAACGAACCAGTAGAAAAGTGCTCAAAATTAGACTCTATCGCTGAAATAAAACTGGAAAACGACCGTGATCGTTCAACGCAGCACCGTCTTTTGGACTGAGATTCCCAACTTTATATTGCACGTAAATAAAAAAGTACGCCATAAATGAACGCTGGTATCAGGCCTTTACATTTCTTTGCTCATTGCACGGCACTTATAAAATTTGCGATTACTCACACACAATTTGGAACAAATTTTTGACACAAACTTCAGAAAGCTAT
This sequence comes from Platorchestia sp. MABIK, assembly GCA_014220935.1. Classification (NCBI taxonomy): domain Eukaryota; kingdom Metazoa; phylum Arthropoda; class Malacostraca; order Amphipoda; family Talitridae; genus Platorchestia; species Platorchestia sp. MABIK. Next base: position 103,204 of record JACJUY010001110.1, read on the forward strand.
TCATTAACTTACATTCAACCTCTCTGGAAACGTAGGCATCCCAGTCTAACTTTTTCGCCTCCTGCATGCATGTTTTTGCGCGTAAACGATTTAATCGGTTGAATCGCTAAGGCGGCAAAAAACATGCATGAAGGCGGCGAAAGAGTTATACTGGGATTGTTATGATCAGGGCTGTGACGTCATTGCTATGTTGTCGCGTCTAAGAGTAGGCCTTGAGATATACGAAGTTTTTATAGAAGCCTCGCGTTCGTGCAGGGTACAACAATCGAAGCCACCGCCTAAAATTTGAACTTAGGTACGACAATGGCATCAAAGTACCGAAAAAAAATTATTTTAAAACAATTCCATATCACTTTCCAGCTTATTTTTTTACTGATGTGTACAACTGTTTTTCTCTCTCCGTTTCTGGTGTCAACATCTCCAAATAATTCGGCGCAAGGACCAAGATAGGACAGTTCATAAATATTAATATATATTTAAGGAACGAGCGTCGTAAGACGCAAACGAAGCTTATTAGACATGGGAAACATAAGTCCGTTTCATTTTACACGGCACCACTACGGCCCATTACAATTATTACACGGCACAAGCGGCACAATTAGGCACGTAAATCTAATTAGAGAATTGAGAAATATTCACGAGTGACACCAATACATATATCAGTAACATACAATGCAATTATATATATTTGTAATTATGTAATTACAGCAACATAATCATATAAATTTGACTCAGGTGCACAGTCAACAAAACCGCAAACGCAATGAACAGAGACACAATAAGCATGTTCTATACAAATGAAACATGTGACATGATTAGATGCAAGAGATGCCCGGAAAAAGATTCCCAGAACTGAAAATTTGATTCAGTCGTAGGCGAGCAAAAGTGCTCAAGCAAAAGTTCACATTTCCATCCAAAGCAATCAGCGGGCCTGGTGTTGAGAGGCTCTGCGCCAAAAGAAGGCTACTCCAGCAAACGCTCGTGATGCCTTGATGAGCAAACAACAGTAAAGTGCGCGCTGCAAGATGGACTTCTGAATTTTGTCGCAGTACTTTCGCGAGTCACGCAAGCTGCCATGTCACATTGGCGTGATAGTTGGGAGTTTACGCGTATTTATTGATGGAGAAATCGTCTTGTTCGTCTTACTTTCTGTTTGTCAGACGAGAAGTCTGACAACTTGTCTGTTAATCCGCCTGCCATTCTGAGAGCCCCGTCCATTTGTGAGTTGGTTCAGCAGTTTTTTTTTTGAGTTTGGGCTCGCTTGTCCGTGCAGGCGTCGCTCATGCTTCTTGTTTGTCTATCAGTCTTTCAGTATTCTATGTCTTGCCGTATTTTTGTGCGCTCATGCGAGGTTTGACTTTGAGGCCAAGATGTTACTGATGATGGTCACCAATAAGATCTAGTTCAACGATTTCGGTAATTCAACTTAATCTAAATGATCGAACCTGAATGGGCGTGGGTTCGAGTAAAAAATGAAGAATATAGTATGTTTAGGTGCACAACAGGACATCATATCAAGAGACCAGTAATAAACTTTGAAAAATAAAATCTACTGTGAAACAAGAGATTATTCCACGGATTTATCTCTTTACTGATAGTTCTCAAAATGTTTTGAATTACATGTAAATGGAAGCAATCTTTGTGCCGGATTTCTACAAATATTTATAAGTTTAGAAAAACGAGTAACCTTACGGAATCAACATAGAAGTAGAGTGAATGCTCTAAGGCCGCCGTCACACGGATACCAAATGGTAACGTTTCATCATAAATTTCTACAGTCAGCGGCACTACTCGGTCTGTCTAGCACCTCGAAGCCGTCAGATTTCAGCCTTAGTTTGGAACCAGTTTGGTCAAACTAAGGCCGAAATCTGATTTTTTCGTGGCCCTGGACAGACCGACTAGTGCCGCTGACTGTAGATGATTGTGATGAAACGTTACCAAGCCGCGAGTATCATAGATACTGGCCAAACATCCTTGAAAACGGCTTGAACGATATTCGAGATAACGAATGAATTCAAATGTCATTTCCT
>JACJUY010001110.1:105238-118289 GCA_014220935.1 Platorchestia sp. MABIK
AGGAAATGACATTTGAATTCATTCGTTATCTCGAATATCGTTCAAGCCGTTTTCAAGGATGTTTGGCCAGTATCTATGATACTCGCGGCTTGGTAACGTTTCATCACAATCATCTACAGTCAGCGGCACTAGTTGGTCTGTCCAGGGCCACGAAACAATCAGAAATCAGCCTTAGTTTGGCCAAACTGGTCCCAACATAAGGCTGAAATCGGACGGTTTCGTGGCGCTAGACAGACCGAGTAGTACCGCTGACTGAAAATGATTATAACGGAATGTTACCATTTAGTCCCCTTGTGACGGCGGTCTTAGATCTATTTGAAATTCATGTGTGTATAAAAAGTTCATTTAAAGTGAAATCGATGAGAATATAACTTTATGTTGAGCGTTAGCTTTGACGAACAAAACTTTACAATAATAACATGCGTTCAAGCACTGATAAACTTCGACAAAAAGCCATGTGTCCTACACACTCCACTCTCCTGAACGTTGGTGGTGAGCGCATCTGTTTCCCAGTCTAATTTTTTCGCCGCCTGCATCCATGTTTTTCGCCGCCTAAGCGATTTAATATATTAAATCTCTTCGTCGGCGAAAAACATACATGCAGGCTGAGAAAAAGTTAGGCTGGATTTCGAGCGTAGCAGCAAAAGCAATCAAACCAAACGACAGTTGAGATTTGATGGGAGACAACTGACACAGGAAGGCTTTTTTGCCCAAGATGATAACTTTCCTTCAAACTAGAGTAACAAATTTCCTTCATATTTCTTCTGGAGTTCATGAAGAGTTCAAAACCAAATGAAAATTTTTAAGATTCTGATGAATAATTTTTTTTTTGGTTCATAACCCTGAAACTAATTTAGAAATTTGTTATTTGATGCTCATAAATTGTTAGCTGCTGACGAAGTTAAATTTTTCTGTCGGGAACACTTTCCGTGAACAAATTTGCTGTTCGGACTTTAATAACTTTTTGTAGCACTCACAAGCTTTTAACAAAATTGTACATTTTGAGACAAAAAATTATGAGTTTGTCTTTTCTAAAACCAAAATTGAGCCTTAATTAAACAGTGCTCTCGCTTTTGTGGGCGCAATCCTAGATCAAAACTCGAAATTCAAAAAATTTCGGCAGAGAAACCAAAATCTGACAAAGCTGACCATGAGCAAGCAAATTTTTTCTACAATAAAACGACAAATGACGAGCTTAAAATCAAGCAGGAATTCGATGGCTTCTGTTTCTCTTGGGTAGAATTTATTCAAGTACCATGGAATGCGATCACTCCTGGAAATTAACTTCAATTTAACTGCCAGTTAAATTTTTAACTTTTTGTACACAAGGACAGACACACATTATAGCTGAACAAAAATTTCCCAATTGAACGATGAACAGCGTGAATGTTAACTTATCCACCATGAGTTATGAATGGCATTGAAAACAATTTTGAAGCAAGTATTTCAATTTTCTCCACCCTTCAATTTCAACGTATCGAGCTTGCGTTTTGATCACTAAAGAATGAAGAAACATCAGAGCAAAAATTGTATGAATAAATATAAATTTTAGTTTTAAATTTAACTGTAAATTAGAATTATATCAAAATGAGATTGTGCGTTAAGTGTTCACGCTGTTTTAACAATTAGTGAACAAAGCTTTCCTTTTGCTAACATAGTAAAGAAAAGATGAGGTTAACCAATCCTGAGCTTTCGACTAATGCAGGTGTTCTCAAAGTGGGCTCAGCAGAATTAATCGAATTTAGCAGTGGATGCAGTTAATGTATTTATATACTGCTTTCCATGATATTATGAAACAGTGAAACTTTTCATATTATGAAACAGTGCGTACAATGTATATATACATATATTCCTGAGGGGAACACATGTGATGAGTCTTTAGCTTATTTTTGTGTAACAAAAGTGGTCGCCCTATTGGAAATATAAAAGTGGTCCTTGGTTTAAAAAAGTTTGAGAACCCGTGGACTAATCATTCAATGCTGCCACGACAAAGAATAGGAAATTACAGCCCTCACAACGATTCAATGAACTCAAGCTCGCTATCAAACGAATATGTAAAGGTGATGCGTAAGGAACGCTTATTGTTTAGCTAAAACTAAGCACTTTGGTATCAATACATTGAACGACAGCAGCTAAAAATACTCGGCAGTAATTTCAAATCTACTGGAGATCAAATTTTCTTTGAGTTTGTAATATTTTCTGTTGCCCTAGAAGAAATGATACTCTTACTAAGAAAACTTAGTCTCGAAACAATACTGCTAATCCAATCGATTGCTAGAGTTATAGCTCTGAACCTAGTAAAAACACTCTTGCTATTGATCATGGCTTGCATAATTTCATAGGCAAATTGCGTATCCTGTCTACTGAAAAAAAAATTCACTGAAGAACTGCCACCGAAACTTCAAAATACTCACTTTGAAGTTATATTCAAACTCCAAATATTCAAATATAACTTCACGAGCAAATTTTGGCTCCGACTGCAACTCTAGTCTGCTGAAAAGAAAATGCACTGAAGAACTGCTTCCCAAACTTCAAAATAATCAAACCTTGCATGATATCCATGCACTCAATGATTCATGCACTCCCAAAGCATTTTAAATGCTGAAAAACAGAGAGTCATTCATGTGTATATCCACTCGTGGAAACAACTGCACTGTCTACGAATGTAACATATTCTGCAGCAGTACGAGCTGTTCATGTAAAAGAGCCGCACTATCTACGAATGTAACACATTCTGCCGCAGTACGAGCAATTTATGTGAGAACACCTGCACTGTTACCAGACGTAACACATTCTGTAGCATTACGAGCTATTTCCGGGAAAACTTCTGCACTGTTACCAAACGTAGCACATTCTGCAGCAGTCCGTGCGGCAAGATATCTGTGCTAGTGACTGCTTCGATTCTGCCCTGAGGAGATTTACCGCTGTCTCCCCTCACCTGCTCCCCCCGAGCCTCCTCGGCCTCGCCTGACGACGATTTCATTCCAAATTTTGCCTGGGAGAAGTCTGCCACATGTCACAGTTGTTAATTGCACCGGAGACAGCGCCTGGTTTACTGCGTAGCTCTATTTCTTCGCAAGTATTAACTTAAATACCTTTCTACGGTACTGGACTGGAGAGTGCTGTGTGTGTGTGCGTGTGTGTGTGTCTGCGTTGATATATGTATACTCTGTGTGTGTTTGTGATACTTAACATATACATATATACTTTGTGCGTGTGTGTTTGAGTGCGTTTGTAGGTGTGTATTTCACTATACACTCACCTCGTGCGTAAAAATGAGTGAGTTTCGTGTGTGTACCTGCTTTGCTATACGTATACTCTGTGTGTGTGTACGTAATCCTTCACATATTCATTCTTTGTGTGTTTGGACTCATGTGAATGTGCATGTATATCACTATACACACACTTCGTGTGTAAAAAGGGGTGATTATCATTATACATATACAGCAGCAGCCATAATATAAGGAATATAAACAGGAAGGCCAACATCACAAGGCTAGCCTGCATTGGAAAGAAAACAATACAACAGGAATACAACACAACAGGAATGCCTGCACCAACAGGAAGATAATGCAACAAAAGGTCAGCCTGAAGAGGAAGGCGACCTTTAACAGTTCAGACCGCCCAGCTCCACCTCAGGTTTGCCCAGCACTTCAGCAAGGGGAGGCGGAGCTCATTAAACTGCGCCCTGCTCAGAAAACTCTCTCTGAATAACATGAAGATGACTGCCCCACGCCTCCTTCCGAATTCAAAGTCTTATGAAGTTGAGTCGCAGCTTTGTATAGGGTGAGTTAAAATATCTTACTCAATATTATGCTTGCCCCACACCTCCCTCCGAGTTCAAAGTCTTACGAAGTTAATTCACAGCTTTGTATAGGGGGGGTCATAATACGCGACTCAATTTTAGCATTTTATATGTTCCGAACCCGTCTATCGTAGGAAGATGGCCTATGTCTTATTTATGGCAAAATTTTATCTTTTGATGGTTGATCTGAAATTTTTATCGCCGGCGTTTTAATTCAGGCGTTTTGGTGTTGTCAGGACAATTTTCAGATGCCTTTCGCAAGATGAAAGCTTTTTTAATTCATTCCCTAGACTTAATTTGGGACATCAAAAGGATAACAGATTTCTTTCATTTACAAAGATAGTTCATTAAAAATATTAGGTATTCAAAAACTAGCGTATTAATGACTTATCGGCCGAAGCCCTTCGGGTCCAATTTTGTTGAAGAAACTTCATTTTCTTAAGCTGGGGATAAATATCATGCAATTATAATTTTAAGGGGTTAACTTATAGTCTCTAATTTTTCATTTGTTAGTGGACGTTCGATACAGTGCGCTCTAATCATTCACAAAACAACATTAACCACGTAACACGAACGCCTGCCTGTTTGGACTAATCACGCTTGCAACAATTTTTGCTAGACAGGGCTGCTCAGCTTGCCATTTTTCCTTAGCTACAACTCTCTAATTTTACACACATTCGAATACAATTTTGACCCAAAGGTCAGACTTGGAAATTTATTTCAGAAAATTACAATCTGACATCCCTTCTGTTGGTTTACGATTTGCTTCCAGAGACGCTCTACTCGCAGTTGCACTGAATCTCAATGTTATGCTCTAATTTTGTTTTTAAAAACATTCAAGTTCCTCTTACGTTTTTCTGCCGTTCAGTGCAGTGCCGTACTTTAATGTCGGTTTAGAGCCGTGCATTGCACTAATACTTTTGGATGCAGTGAAGATCGACAGCAGCCGCTAAATATTTAGCGCCGTGAAAACTACTCATACTATACGGCAATATACTCGTACAGGGTCATTCAGGTGAGTGCCTATGAGTATTTTCTCTTTTCATGCTTACATCCTAATGGCTTGACAAGAACAAAACATAATTCTTTGAAATTTTGTAAGCTTATCTAGCAGACCACGAGAACAAAATTTTCATTCATTATGAACGCCTTTACCTTTACCCACGCTTCCGAAACCTATACAGCAAGCATAACTTCTGTCGTTTCTAACGACTCTTCAATTTTTTTATGTCCTTTTGCAGGGCTGTGACCCTGTTGTTTGCAGAAACTTTGGCCTCAATTGGCGACTAAGTATATAAATAGTAAAAGGGTACAGATCAGGCGAATAGGAAGGCCTAAAGTCTTTCTCCCAGAATCGCACACAAGACCACTATTGCTAGTCAGTTTTCCTCGCCGTGTGGGCGAGAGCGGAATCCTGTTAGAACAGGAACTTCTCGTTTGAAGCCTTGGCTTTCATCCATGTAACTATTAATGTTTACAAGACGGTGCAGCAAGATTTGGCATTCACTTTGTTCTTGCAGGTATAAAAGTGGGTGAAGACGTCTTCCTTACTTGCGACCACGCAGCGGGTCATGGCGTACCTGGTTTCTTCATGGTGGTCGCAAGTTGAGCGTCTATCCTCAAAAAGGCGAGCCAGTTATTGTTACGTCCATCATAATCCCTTTAAACTGAAAAAACTTTCTCACCATAAAATGACTTGATGGTAGATCCGTTGGGTTTACTCCAGTTCGAAACTTTCTTGCATTTCTTCAAACGAACTTCTCTCATCCTATTAGCAAGGAGATGCTTCCTAGTGCTTAGGAGGTTAGGCCAAGATCTTTGATCGCTGTTTCAATTGTCGTGACGCTGACGATCCTCTTCTTAGCCAATGTCGACAATGACACTGTAGGATTGACCGTAACTCTTCTTTTGAGACCGGATAGAAAGCGAGGTTTAAAAATGTTGTCTTTTCCTGGTGCGTGAGTGGCTCAGCAATCTTGGCCAGATGAATCAAAGCGCATACAAACAGCGTTAACTGTCTGCCTATCATACGGAAAATATATTTAAGAAAAGGGTGGGCATCAGCCTGCGTGACCAAATATACAAATAGCTGAACATTTCGACTATTTCGACTATTCCATTACGTTTTATTTAAACAACGAAGTTTAAATGTTGATTACCGACTTCAAAGATTACTAAATCTTTCAGTGACGTCAACTTTTACAGAAACAAACATAAAAATCGTTTTCAAATTTGTACTGGTTAATTTGAAAGTTACCACATGAAACAATAATAGGTCAATAGGGAGAATTTCTATGTAGCCGTCCACTGCTCCCCATTTTCGTGCTGAAGAGTTAATTAAGTGAATTACTGCAGCGACGCACGCAGCCACGGTGGAAGAAAACTGCTGTAAAAGCAGACATAACGTCTGTTTTGCTGCATCATTATTCCTGCAACGGTCTAATATAGGACTGCACCGTTCTTTAATAAGTGATCAGGAACGGATTATAGTACTGCACCTTTTTTTAACAAATGATCAGGAACGGATTATAGTACTGCACCTTCCTTTAACAAATGATCAGGAACGGATTATAGTACTGCACCTTCCTTTAACAAATGATCAGGAACGGATTATAGTACTGCACCTTCCTTTAACAAATGATCAGGAACGGATTATAGTACTGCACCGTTCTTTAATAAATGATCAGGAACGGCTAGTTGTGACTTCGGCCATCATTTCCCAATAATGTAATGAGTTAACATTGACGACCTCAGCTTCATGAGTTCTGTTCCATCTCAACTGTTGAACCTCATAAAGAATGGTTCTCTAGTTTAAACTTCAGTATATTTCGGTGCGATAGACAATGGACCATCTAACTAAACACTTTTCTGCTCGAGTTTTTTCTTATGAACTAATTTTTTTCAGTACGAGAATGTTGAATCGTGATCGTTACCTCAAAATAAATTAGAAATTCTGATTTCATTTAAAGTCCAGTTTCAATAAACAGTCATTATTTTTAGAATGATGAACTAACTCATTCAAATCTACATTAATTCAGTGAAGGAAACGTCTTTTCTTAATTCTAGAGACATTCATCGAAGAAATTTCTGGAAAAATATTGCGACTTATTTGAAGTTTAGTTATTTGTTCACGCATTAGTAAAATAATGAACTAATTCATTCAAATCTGCAATAATTCAATGAAGGAAACGTCTTTTCTTTATTCTAGAGACATTCATCGAAGAAATTTCAGGAAAAATTTGCGACTTATTTGAAGTTTAGTGACTTGTTCACGCATAAATATCAACTTCGGCGTCTATGCGCTGGAAATGCCATTAGGGGACTCCCCTGCGGCTTAGACTTTCTCTCATGCATAGTGATGCATGTTCACTTGACGGAAATCTACCTACAAATGTTATGATAAGAGGAAGAGAATTAAGAATCTTCTCTAACGGATCAACTGAAGCTCAAAGTAAACATTGTTTGTCCCGAGCTTTGCGTCGCATGACAACGCTGCGGCCGAGTAGAAAATTACTACCTGATTTATTATGGAGAAGCTATTTATTATGGAGAAGCTGTTTATTATGGAGAAGCTGTTTATTATGGAAAGGCTATTTCAATTTTCAAAGCCTCTGACGTTTCCAATCAAAACAGGCAAATGATAAACATGACACTGCTCATTATGCTAACACGAGAATTTCTTGGATGCAGATCCGGTCCGCAATTTACGAACACGACTTGATGAAGTGTAATTTACAATTCTATTTCATGTCTTAGTAGGCTTGAGCTTTCATTTTCAAAGAACGTTAACTGGATGATGGGCAGGGTATAATTGAATTCAAAACGTTTAAAGCATTAAGAGAAACAGCGAAGAAATTCGGTAGCTGTTTAGTACGTACAGGAAAAATGTCTAAGCACCTCTTGAGTGGTGCAGTTGTGATTGAATAGGAAGGAAACTGAGCTCATTTACTATGGCCGAGGTGGTTGTAGATAAAGATACATATTCCTTTTGACTGTTAGATTTTCCTCAACCCACAAGCTTGAATTTTCGAATTTTAATTAAGAACTTGAGTTAGAATTGTTCTGACTCTGCGATAACGAGGTACGTAATACACGTTCACCCGATGCAAATTTACATATAAATTTTAAATTAGAGAAAGAGAAGAATCTTCCCTGACAAATTGACTGAAGCTCAAAGTTAACATCGTTTGTCCCCGTCTTTGCGTTGTATGACATGATACGTCGTGCTGTCTGGTAGACCTTGTCTACACACGTCGTGCTGTGTGGCAGACCTTGTCTACACACGTAGTGCTGTGTGGTAGACCTTGTCCTACAAATGTGGTAGACCCTGTCTACATACGTCCTTGTGTATACGTCGTGCTGTGTGGTAGACCTTGTCTACATACGTCGTGCTGTGTGGTAGACCTTGTCTACATACGTCGTGCTGTGTGGTAGATCTTGTCTACATACGTCGTGCTGTGTGGTAGACCACGTCTACATACGTCGTGCTGTGTGGTAGACCTTGTCTACATACGTCGTGCTGTGTGGTAGACCTTGTCTACATACGTCGTGCTGTGTGGTAGACCTTGTCTACATACGTCGTGCTGTGTGGTAGACCTTGTCTACATACGTCGTGCTGTGTGGTAGACCACGTCTACATACGTCGTGCTGTGTGGTAGACCTTGTCTACACACGTCGTGCTGTGTGGTAGACCACGTCTACACAGGTAGTGCTGTGTGGTAGACCTTGTCTACATACGTCGTGCTGTGTGGTAGCCCTTGTCTACACACGTCGTGCTGTGTGGTAGACCACGTCTACACAGGTAGTGCTGTGTGGTAGACCTTGTCTACACAAGTCGTGCTGTGTGGTAGACCTGGTCTACACACGTCGTGTTGTGTGGTAGACCTGGTCTACACGCGTCGTGCTGTGTGGTAGACCACGTCTACACAGGTAGTGCTGTGTGGTAGACCTTGTCTACACAAGTCGTGCTGGATGGTAGACCTTGTATACACAAGTTGTGCTGTTTGGTAGACCACGTCTACACAGGTAGTGCTGTGTGGTAGACCTTGTCCACACACGTCGTGCTGTGTGGTAGACCTTGTCTACACAAGTCGTGCTGTGTGGTAGACCTTGTCTACACAGGTAGTGCTGTGTGGTAGACCTTGTCCACACACGTCGTGCTGTGTGGTAGACCTTGTCTACACACGTCGTGCTGTGTGGTACACCTTGTCTACACAAGTCTTGCTGGATGGCGCACAAGTTTCTCTACGTCGATGAATTTTCGAACACTACTAAATCATACAGCATCATGTGGCTTGAAGCGTTGTAGAAACAATTTATCATGACGTGAGCGTTTTTCTTCAAGATTTTTGCAACAAAATGGCTGCTCATCAAATACAAATACAGCTTTATGTCATTACTCCTTCCGTCACTTACGAAAGTATGAGGACAATGAAAAATTTAGGATACATGTGATGGAAAATTATTTCAGTTTTCTGTGGCTCAGAACACTTGTTTTAATTACACATTAGTTCAGCGAAATCAGTCTTTAAAAACAGCGCTTTTTTGCGAGACTTAGATAACGAAGTGGCCGCCATTGAAGTCCATTAATGGCAGTGTTTAAATATCCTAGTTGATCGGAGCTTAATTTTCCACAATGCCACACACCAATATTCCAAATCGTCAATGGCTTAATATTTTCATCTCAGATGATCCTTTGTTAACTTTTCAAATGGTCAGTGGCGAATTTATCAGCTAGTCAGCAGCTGATACTTCAGTTGGTTAATGGTCAGTATCGCATTTGGTCAGCATGAAATAACCCTGTTGGTCAGTAGGTAGAACCTAAAGTTGTCATTGGCTAGTACTCCAACTAATCAATAGCTAATATCCAAGTTGGTCAAGAGCTAACATTCGAGTTGGCGAGAATAAATGTCTGAGTTATCAATTGCTAATATAATAGCTAGTTGTCCATATTGTTGATCGGTAGCTAATATACGAGTAGACCAACAGCTATAGAACCCAAATTTTCCAGGTAGTTGTCAATATTGCTGGTCGGTAGTTAATAAACGAGCAGGCCAACAGCTATATAACCAATATTTTGCAGTTAGTTGTCAATGTTGTTGATCGGAAGCTAATATACTAGTAGGCCAACAGCTATACGACCCAAATTTTTCAGTAGACAAAATATCGAGCGTCCAGCAGTTAGTCTCTTACCTTATGCAAGCGGGCACAATCGCACAACTACAAAACAGGCTTCCACTGCCGAAGCAAAGAAGCCATGGGCTGTGCACGAGGCACCGATGGTCTCACACCGCTGTCACAATTAATGTCACGTTTCAAGGAAACGGCCTCTAATTTGGGTGGTGCTGCTCGGTCTAAATCAGGAGTTCAGGAGAAGTTCAAAAGACTTGAAGTTCACACTTCAGGGCAACGCGCACAGCGAATAAAATGGAACACTGTTGTTGTTTTTTGTGTAGTATATATGAAACATGTTTCCAGTGCTGTTCAAGAACATGTGTTTTCAAAGAAGTGATACCGGGTTACAGTAAGTGAATGAATTACAGTTTTTAGGTGGAAATCCAAGCAGATTTATTTAGTCGGTTTGTTCTCAAAGATGATTTTTATTGAATAAAAAAACGCTCCATTGAAATACCTTTCCTCGAGCTACACGGCGGTGTTTCTTCCGCGTTGTTTGAGAAATCAAGTCAAAATAATTCATAACCAACTTTGTCCAATCATTTGAAAACTCGCAATGCTCGGTCAACCGTGCCATTTACTATCGTTTAAAGCGCAAAAATAGCCGTAATTAGCCGTAATTCACCAAATCATTTACAGGAAATACGGTCCAGGGAGGGAAACCGTAACAATACGGCAACAATTTTCCTGAGTAACTGTCATAACAAGTCAAAGAGCACGTTTTAGAAATCGCAATCTTCATAATAACGCAAAAGGCAAAAAACACGTTCTAATCATCGACGCCTTCCAACAACGTCAGATTCGGTTGATTTCAGCCCTGCAATGCATCACGAAGAATTGACTTCTGTTATTTCAGCCCGGCAGTGCATCATGAAGCATTGACTTCTGTGATTTCAGCCCTGCAATGCATCACGAAGAATTGACTTCTGTTATTTCAGCCCGGCAGTGCATCATGAAGCATTGACTTCTGTTATTTCAGTCCTGCAATGCATCACAAAGAATTGACGCGTTCTCTCAGCCTTGCAATGCATCACGATGCATTGACTTCTGTTATTTCAGTCCTGCAATGCATCACGAAGCAATGACTTCTGTTATTTCAGCCCGGCAGTGCATCATGAAGCATTGACTTCTGTGATTTCAGCCCTGCAATGCATCACGAAGAATTAACATCTGCGCCGCAAAAGTGAGTTCAAGAAAAAAGTGACATCCACATCAGCAAGGAGGCAGCCTCGACCCGGCACGCTGTAACTCTAAGCCCTTCTCTCCGAGTACCAATACAATTACGTCTCAATTATGTCAGAATTATTTCTCCGCAGGTTGTTTTGACGGCAATTATTCTCGGAACGGTGGAATCCAATTCCCACCCAAGTCGCGAATGTCAAGCTCGCGCTCGTTTTCTGTTGAGGTAAAAAACGCAGGGATGCCCCAGAGAAGCCCCTTTGAGCTGTTTTTTTTATCATGGTCACTTTAAAGTAAGCATTACTTTTTGAAGTGTATTATTACGTTCAAGTAACCATTACTTTCTGAGGCATGTTATTAACTTCAAGTCACCATTGTTTTCTCTAGCACATTATTACCACCAAGTAACCATTTCTTTCTGAGGTATATTATTATCTTCAAGTATCCATTACTTTCTGAGGTATATTATTACCTTCAAGTAAGCATTGCTTTCTGAGGTATATTATTACCTTCAAGTAAGCATTGCTTTCTGAGTAATATTATTACCTTCAAGTAAGCATTACTTTAGGTTACACCACCTGAGGCAGTTATCATTTCGAATAATTCAGCCTCCATTATTAACCCACACATTTGAGTAACCGCCTCGTTTCGTTGGTTAACTTTCCTCATCGAGTGAACACCGTATTTCACGTCTTTCCTTCATTTCTTTAGGTAACCATTCCCATAGGTCACATCATCTCTAATTATCCATCGCTTAATCAAACAACGCTTACACTGCAGCATCACCCTTACGTAACCATCATTTTAAGTTACCTATGACCATAGGTAAGCTTCACCTACAGGTAGCCATAATCTACAAGTAGCCATCACCTACCTTTAACCATGACCAACGGGTAACCATTACCTACATTTAACCATGGCCTACGGGTGACGATGTCCTTCAACTAACATTCAACACACCATCATTTTCAATCAACCTTCGCTTTTAGGTAGTAACTCAAACCTTCCCACAACCTTAGCTTTTAAATTAGGATCGCCTTTAGGTAATCGCAGCCTGAATGTAGCCGTCAGGCTTGGCAATGACTGTATGAGACTTACACCTTCACACAACCATTAGCCTTTCTTTAAGCTTCACCTTTTGGTAATAACAACCTGAATGTCACCATCAGGCTTGGCTAGCACCAAGACTTACACCTTCACACAACCATTAGCCTTTATTTAAGCATCGCCTTTAGGTAATCACAACCTTTATGTAACCATCAGGCTTGGCCATGACTCTATGTGAGCACGCGTGCCACACTTTACTCACAGCAAATATACCGAAATAGAAGTCGTTCACGCAAATTTAAATGCTCAAATGTTGTGCTCAGTGCTATCGTACTCTTTCACCTCTTGCTAGCGCAGCAAGGTCTGCGTTCGAGGATTTCTTCTAAAACATTTAGCATCATTTCATTGAGAAATGAACATACAGTTCAAATAATTTGATGCAAATTTACATTGTTTTCAATATCACATTTCATTATCACAACACTAATTGCTTTTTTTAATGCACAGAAAGATAATATTCAGACGCATGAAAGAACGTGAAAACATATAAACGTGTCTTGAATTGAAAAATTAGAAAAACATTTTACATTTACCTCAGTTCTTTAATGAAACAACTTCTAACGGCAAAAAACTCCCGGCACGCATTTAATTTTGTTGTATCGTAAACTCTGTGGGCTCAAAAAGTAATTCAGCCAGAAGCCCGGGGCAGCGCAGAGCGTTGCACGAGGTTTTGAGATGGAAGGAGGGACAGAGAGGGACAGAGAGGGACAGAGAGGTACAGAGAGGGACAGAGAGGGACAGAGAGGGACAGAGAGGTACAGAGAGGGACAGAGAGGGACAGAGAGG
>JACJUY010001110.1:134610-160402 GCA_014220935.1 Platorchestia sp. MABIK
TCTCATTTTCAAGTTCTCATTTTCAAGTTCTCATTTTCAAGTTCTCATTTTCAAGTTCTCATTTTCAAGTTTTCATTTTCAAGTTTTCATTTTCAAGTTTTCATTTTCAAGTTTTCATTTTCAAGTTCTCATTTTCAAGTTTTCATTTTCAAGTTTTCATTTTCAAGTTCTCATTTTCAAGTTCTCATTTTCAAGTTCTCATTTTCAAGTTTTCATTTTCAAGTTTTCATTTTCAAGTTTTCAAGTTCTCATTTTCAAGTTCTCATTTTCAAGTTCTCATTTTCAAGTTCTCATTTTCAAGTTCTCATTTTCAAGTTCTTATTTTTAAGTTCTCATTTTCAAGTTCTCATTTTCAAGTTCTCATTTTCAAGTTCTTATTTTCAAGTTCTCATTTTCAAGTTCTCATTTTCAAGTTCTCATTTTCAAGTTCTCATTTTCAAGTTCTCATTTTCAAGTTCTCATTTCCAAGTTCTCATTTTCAAGTTCTCATTTTCAAGTTTTCATTTTCAAGTTTTCATTTTCAAGTTCTCATTTTCAAGTTCTCATTTTCAAGTTCTCATTTTCAAGTTTTCATTTTCAAGTTCTCATTTTCAAGTTCTCATTTTCAAGTTCTCATTTTCAAGTTCTCATTTTCAAGTTCTCATTTTCAAGTTCTCATTTTCAAGTTCTTATTTTCAAGTTCTCATTTTCAAGTTCTCATTTTCAAGTTCTTATTTTCAAGTTCATACTTTTTCCCGCCTACAGCTCGCATTCTACAGCTCTTCTTGAAAAAAATTCGTTTAATTGCAGAGAGAACATATAAGAAGTTTCAGTGTGGCTCAGAGCGAGTATGTTTTTTTAAAAATTTTGATACATTTGAATATTTTCAGGGTACATAATAATCTTCTTCGAGTGGAATGCTTTTTGAACATGCATCAAGATTGGGGAAAGCAAGATTAGAGAAACTAACTCGTCAGTTCCTAGGTGTCATTATTGGTAAAAGCTTGACCTTCAAAAAGCATACTACACATATCAATACTTAACAGTCAATATTTGTAAAAATCCGTAACAGAATTAAAAATATATAGCCTGAAGAAGCTTTAGAAATACGTCATCGAACACTCATTTCTCTACGATTGCAATGCGAATTATAGCCTTGGCATGAGGCGGATAAGAATAAAAAACTTGCTGCTTACGTAAAAAAAGTGTCATGATAGCTGCAAAAAAATTAAAAACACAATGGCCTCTCAAATGATCCATTCAAAAGTTTTAAAATACTTAAACTTTTGAATCGCTTTATGCTCTCCATACGTAATTTTATGAATAATTCCTTGATTAATGAGAGGAAAAGTGTCTCAAATAGTTATTATTATGCTCTCCATAAGTAATTTTATGAATAATTCGTTGATTAATGAGAGGAAAAGTGTCTCAAATAGTTATTATTATGCTCTCCATAAGTAATTTTATGAATAATTCGTTGATTAATGAGAGGAAAAGTGTCTCAAATAGTTATTATCTAAACTAATGTGTCATAATAAATACATAGAATAAAAAAGAAAATCATTTTTCCTTATCATTGAAAAGCGAAATCTCTAAAGTGTCCAATTCCATGGAAGAACAACTAATCATTTTTTTTCTACTGAAATCCGTGAAAAAAGATCATACAAAGCTCTCAAAAGAAATCATGAATCTCTTTCTTAATTGTAGTTTTAGAGATTCTAAGAAATCAAAAAACATTTTTTACTATATTACTTAAATTGCAAGGGGGATTTGCCATGAAATGGAAGTCATCCAAAGTCTATTTTAAAGTAGACTGTTCACATTTGGCTCGTGGAGGATATTGTAGTTAACCTTAGACATCAAATTCTGGTTGAATCTAATATTTGATCAGTATAGTTTGGGACTAGATTAAGTGTACAAGGTTAAACGTATTTGTACACCTTAGAAAACTGTTGAAACGATGCCCTAAAAGTCGCTGAACTCATTTAAACCCTCAAGTAGCAACTTGTGGTCACATGTGTCCATTGTACTGGCCTTGAAAAAACGTCTTCTTAATGCACCACATTTGGTCAATAAATTGTTCGATTTTTTTAACAAATCATGATTTTCTTTGGTGTCAGCAGCATTTAAAATACTACACTCGGTCCTCAATAGCGTTGGACACATCGATGTTTCTGGTACATTGAGCACGCCATGTGCGTAAGCTCAATAGCGTTGGACACATCAATGTTTCTAGTACATCGAGCACACCATGTACGTAAGCTCAATAGCGTTGGACACATCAATGTTTCTGGTACATTGAGCACGCCATGTGCGTAAGCTCAATAGCGTTGGACACATCAATGTTTCTGGTACATTGAGCACGCCATGTACGTAAGCTCAATAGCGTTGGACACATCAATGTTTCTAGTACATTGAGCACGCCATGTACGTAAGCTCAATAGCGTTGGACACATCAATGTTTCTAGTGCATCGAGCACGCCATGTGCGTAAGCTCAATAGCGTTGGACACATCAATGTTTCTAGTACATCGAGCACACCATGTACGTAAGCAGGAGTGTGATTTCTGGGGAGAAAAATGGAGAAAAAAAAATATTTTTCCTGCGAATGGTAATGAAATACTAGCCCAATATTTACCTGCACGAATTGCATGCTAATTATGTCTCATTCTCGTTTTCACGTTGTCTTGCGCGTCCGTTTGAGTCGATAAGCTATACAGGAGTCTCCTTTGGATGCCCTTTCAACTTTACTGAGTTCGAGAAAAATTTTTCAGCAATCTACTAATGACCCTGCATAAATGTTAGAATATTAAGTTATAAGTCGTAACCAACAATTTTTGTTACGAAGTTGAAGCATTTTTTACCATAACTGTCTTTTCCAGAAAAACCAAAAACGTTAAGTTTTTCTGCTGCTGTAAATTTTCTTTTCAAACATTTCTAATACAGCTTTTCATGAAGTTGGTATCAAGTAACCCTAATGTTCAGTTAAAGAAAATACTTCAAAGGAAGAAAAACCATAGCGTTGTGTATGTCTAAGCGACATCGAAGGCTAAACTATAGCTCAAGCAAATAATAAAGGTAGCCACGGCCTCCCTAGGGCACGCTAAAGTGCTCACTGTTCTGGAACATGGCCGTGACTTAGGGACAGCGAAGGTCGGCTTTGAACGATGCGCTGCTCAAATAAATTCGAACTCTTCCCTAAAATAAAGCTGAATCCTGGCATAAAATAAAATGAATTCTCGTACCTTGGAAAATTGAATTACAGCACTAAATGAAGCTAAATTGTTGCATGAAATAGGAATGAATTCTCGCATGTGAGAAAGCTGAATTTCAGCTCAAAATGAAGCCAAATTGTTGCATGAAATAGGTATGAATTCTCGCATTTGAGAAAAATAGGGATGAATTCTCGTATTTTAGAGAACTGAATTCCAGCATGAAATGAAGCTAAATTTTTGCATTATGTGGAGCTGAACTGAATCACCAAAATTATCTTAACCATTCACAGCATGAATTATTTTTGGAATTAGGAAAAACAGCAACGTATGCTCACGTCAGCAACAGCGTCCAAACTGAACTCTACCGCTTGAGGGGTATATCGCTACCGCTTGAGGGGTGCATCGGATATGTATCATACGCTTTCATTTTATGCATAGTATGTCTCATTGACGGTACAAACCTCAGAAATGCACTTTCCTCAATCAATTATTTCCATGTACAGTAAAATTCGTTACGTCATGACAGGGCCCCATCGTGCGTCCTCGTGACATCACGACGCCATTCCAGGAGGGCAAGCGGTATCGCTACGTTGCCGTCGCTATCAAATTATGCGTTCTGTCCTGTTCCAATGCAGCAGGAGCGCGGCATTCCCCTCCACAACTTTGCAGCGCCGGTGCCATCACAGTGCTAGCGCCTAAATGCCGACGCAGATCTCAACATTGGGGAGTGCAAGCACGCTTTTTCGACAAAATACCCTTAAGTGTGCCGAGTTTTGGGTGCTCAATGTATATTTGTGAATGCGTGCAGCATGAACCTGAGCTTATGAAATGTTGCTAATTCGCAAGAGGCTACTTTGCATCCAAAGCGTCGATGCAGGCAAGTGTGCTTGCTAGCGCAGCCCCAGAATATCACAAAGTTGTGACACGAATTTTACTTCTAGCGATGCTCTCACCAAAGCAACGATACTCTCACAGTGACTTTCATAATGGGGAAAAATAAGACGAGTGTAACACTAGAATCTTGATGAGAAAATTTGACGTTCATAGGAATGAAGTTTATTAGAAATGTTATAAATTTTATCCTTATTCGTTGGGTTTTTCAATAAAATAACGAATACGAATAGAAAGACCAGAATAGACTGTGAATGCCAACAGCTTGATGAGCATTATTGTAATTCTTCTTGAGAAAAAGATGATCACCGATGTCCCACTAAGGATACGCAGCTCACGCTGCTGTTCAGCCATTAACATGTAGTGCTGTTTTGAAGCATTTTCATCAAAATTAGCCAATTTTTTAATTTCTCTCGATTATTGATGCTGTGCCGTCATTCAGAATTAAAGTATAACGAAATAGAGCACGAAATATGCCACGTTTCGAAATTTGAGTTTCAATTTACGCAAAAAAGTTCATTCAAAATTGGAATATTACAGTTATTTTAAATGCTCATAGAGGAAGCGAGCAATTGGTTGTCGTCTACGAGATCATTTTCTGGAAATTTCAAACTTATTTGCAGCGAATAATTTTAAATTCAAATTATAAACTGCAATTATTCTGGCTCGTATAGAGGTGCAGCAATAATTTCTGGGTGTGTCATTAATAACTATAATGTGTGGAAACAAGAATTCCCTCTCTTTTGCAGTGTGCAAGCTATTTACAACAATTCTTCAAGTGTTTTTTTAAAACTTCAAGAATTTCGGCACTTGCCAATAAAAATCCTCGCTGATCACCGGTAGCAGAGGGATGTACAATCAATAAGTAAGCCCTTGTTGTGACACACAAAAATAGCAATTGATCCTGGGATGATGAGACCTTTTCTTGCGATATTTTGCACCACTGAGCTAAGCAGGGATTGTCAAGAGTTCGATTGAAGACCTGATTGAAAGATGTGCTACGTTTTTCACTTCACTGTTTGAGACTCGTCTTTAACTTCTTTTTCCTATGAAACTTAAACAAGAACCTGTCGAAATTTCCAATTCAGGAAGAAAAGATATCGTGACACATTGCAATGTTTAAGCTATGTTCTAGGCAAAACGTACACCAAAGCATCCACTTTAGCTGTTCCAATCCCGCGATTTCAAGCGCATTTGCAACAGCAATTGTGGAGCAGCGAAAAAAATAGAATTTTGCTTTCAAGTTTAATGACTCAATACGGCGAAAGCTTACTGAACACGTGCTACGAAAGGCTAAGAATCAATCCATACATATAAAAGACGAGCACTCCATATTTTCTGAAGAGTAGAGTTAGACCTGCTTATGTAAACTGACACCTGAAATAATAAAAAAAATCTTCTCCTGGGTGTATAAATTAGAGAGCTAGGGTGCTAAATGTGCGGCGATGGAGCAAGGTTTTCTGTTGCTTGGAGACATGGAGATTGATTGATTATTGATTATACTTTGATGATACAAAGATTAATTATACTTTGTATTTTACAGAACTAATTATGGAGCTGGTCTCTGAAAAGTGTTCGATTTTTTTAATCTTTCTTTTGAATAAAAATGACTAATTTTGTTAGCATCTTCTTCGCTTTTAAATTTTTAGAAATTAAACCATATTTGGCATCCGGATGCAGCGCTGTGGGTACCTAAAGCTTAAACCGTCCCCCAAATTAAATTGCTTTATTTTTATTTCACACCTTTCAATGATGAGAGGTTCCGTAAAAGCACTCTGCCAAACCCTGGTCATTATTTATGTTTGCATGCTGCCTATTATTGTACATTGCTCTTGGATGCTTATTTTCGATGACTGTCCTTTGGAAGGCATAAATAGAAAACTCACAGAAAATGAAAAACTACACTCAGGTTTAAATATAACGCCATGTAAAAGAACTTTTTAAAGATGTAATGAGTCATTATTTAAAATCAATGATAGAAAGTGTGTTAAGAGCGCAGATGCTTGTATTAGAAAGCAACATTAGACATTTCTCACCAGTCATCACTAATCTGCTAGAACGCAAACAGCTTGGTCATCACACAACAACCCAGACACGCGCTGTGACTTGGTTCTCACTCAAACATTTTCCTTAACTCTTGGATAGTACTCTGAGAATTCTTTTACCTTTCCTGTTTCGTTAGAATAGCAGAGACCAAGAATAAACTTCACGAAATAATTTAATAAAACATTCAAATTTGTCCCAATGCTCGTCTAAGTGCAATTCATTCCGATATGAAAGCAAACACGGGGACAGACAGTTTTCTCAAAGCACGACATCATTTCACTCGATTTCATAAAAAATTTCTAAAATTTATTTCAAACTGATAAAGGATAATGCATTTCGTAATGAAATACACAATTTTTTTTCAGTTTATCATTGACGTAACACACATCGCCATCCGCCGGCAAAATCGATTGCCCATACCAGCGCGAGAAAGTACCGTTTAATTCAAAAACTAAATTATTTTTATCATTCAAATTGGCCCACTGTGAGGTTCAAAACTATTTTCCACTTTAGCGACTAAATCGAAGGTAAAATGTCAAAGCTTGAGTGTCCACAGCAATAACAAAATAAACAGAATATTTAAACAAAAAACCAGGTTGCCTACATTAGCAGCAGAACAAACTTTAGCAATAATTCCAAACCAAAAAGTAGCTCAGCTTTAACATCCACTGCAAAATTCAAAAACTCGACTGTCCGTATCAGCAACATGCTGCGAGATTCAAAAACTGTATTGTCTATATAAGTCATTCAATAGTTCCTGTGCATTTCTCGGCGTGGGCTTGCAATTGAGGCTCCAGAGACGTACAAAACACTCCGAAATATGAAGGCTCTATCGTTGCAAGCCTCCTGAGAGCGGAGGCGTTCGCTGTTTCGACTTCAGAACGTTTTCTTCTAGCATCCCGAGGCTCAAGGCCGAGCGAGCTATAGCGTTTTTATTAACAATTTGCTTACTGATACTCTATTCTCAGCGCATCCAAGGCCTAAGAAAAGGATTTCCCTGTCGTTTGAGCGACCAAGAACGTGGGGCTTGTGAGTCAATCTTATGTAAATTTTATTCCGTACACTGGTAGGCTGCAGTTTATCATGGGAGGTGGAGTTTGCCTTTGTCTTTCTGAAAGACTTAGGGACGCTGCAAGAATAGAGATGACCTGCCTGCCGGGAAGCCTCTCTAGTTGATTGATACTGAGACGAAGGTTCTTATTCTGTCCTCTCGTTTTCTTTGCATAGACTCGTCCTTCTTTTTCTGGGCGCAAAAAGTGAAAGGTGCTGAAGGTACCAAGAGCCGCTGTGACAAATATGCTAATTTTTTCCAGCTTTATAAAATTGTTCCTTAATTAGGAAAGCAGTGCTCGGGAACTGCATCGGATCAAGTAAAAGCCCCTTAGAAATGGAGGAACAGATCGACATCCTTTAAACAAAAAAATTTCAAAATAGGTACATATCAGGGTATTTTTGGTTTTTAAAGTTTGCAATGCAACTTTGCCTCTAGATGCGTGTCATCGTCGAGTTACTCGATATTAAGTTCCTTTTCAGATTTCACACGTAGCTCACAAGTGAATTCGAAAATTGTTTCAGATTACTTCATAGATAAAACTAAAATCGGATTGAAGCATAAAAGTAGAATTACTTCTTACTTGGTGTCAGCATTTTGAAACTTGTCCCTTATCACTTATTCCGGGCTGTTTTTACCTCATTTTGTGAAGAACTCTCAGCAAATGGTATTTTTGGAGGAGCTCTCTTCGAGCAAGACTTCGGTTCGGTTGACTGCTGTTGCTGTGTTGTAGGAGACTTGTTCATAACTCACTTCGGCCACATCCCACCAGCACTGCCACGTCTCCAGGAGCGGAAGAAAAACACGAGGGACGCGGCCGAGCTATGGAGTGCCTCTTCCGCAGATTTACTCGCATTTTTTCATAAAAGAAAATTGAAAATTTCTGACCTGACTGCTGACAAACGGAGGGAGGCTGTGCGAGCTGTGGTGGGCTGCGTTAAAATGCACAGTGAGAGTCGCCGGAACAGGCGATGGGTATTGGCAGCTATTGTGGGAGGGAAAAACAAGAACACTGAAGCTTGCACCGCGTACATAAATTGCCCTCCGACCGGGTAGTGCAGAAAGCAGATCGGGCTGTTGCGGACCCTTAAGATGCGGAGACAACAGCACGAGGTGCGAAGCAGACGTAGAAATGTGAAGGTGTCGAGCCAAACACCGTATACTAAGGAGGCAAAATCGCCGGACAAATTGTATTAGGGGCTAACACATATGATAAATATAAAGGAATAGTGAAATAATGCTAAAATTCGAGTCAGTAATTGATGCAGTTCACTCATATTCACTCGCTTGCCATCGCTATAAAAATGTATCTTGTTTTCTCTACTGCTAGAATAGGAGTGCCAAGGCAGAAATCTTGCCCTTAGTTTGTATTGCCTAATAAGGCGAATTACCCATGAAAACCAATTTCTTTGAGGGAAGTTCTGTTTTAGCCAACAGTATGAGTAATCAAGGATAAACATTTACAGAAAAATTAAGGTAACGAATAGAAATAAAAAAGAAAAACAAATTCTAAGTCACCAAAAAATTATTCACTGTCTTAAGGAGATAAAATAAACTGATCTGTTCTGTCCAACTACAGGATTTGGTGCTCGTCAGACCCGCAATCAAATTCAACATAAATTGCAGCCAGTCACTACACATGGAAGGACTATAACATTGACGTTCATTTACAGGCAAGCAAACTGACGGATTCGAATTGGAGCATACCAATCGTGGGGCAGAGAGGCATGCAGGGCAATACTTCTAGAGCAAGAGTTTTCAACCTGGGGGGGGTGCTCACATTCCTGGGGTACATTTAACATACTTCATTTGTTAAAATGTAAAATATAGATTACATACAACTGTATAAGTATGTTTAATTAATAATAATCCTTATGTGTAATTTTAAAGCTTCTTAAACCTTTAACTGTGTCAGGGGTACATGAAAATACACCATTAAGCTAAGAGGGTACACGACAATAGAAAGGTTGAGAAGCCCTGGTCTAGAGCAAGGGTTTTCAACTTGGGGTGCCCTCATCCCTAGCGGTGCGAGACGATATTCCAGGGCGTGCGAGACAAGTCCAGGTGAATAATAAGATATTGGCTGCAGGCTGGCATTTTTATTTCAGAGGGTGTGAGGTTCGACTGAAATTACTTTATGGGTACGGAGCGAAAAAAAGTTGAAAACTCCTGCTCTAGAGAGTAGCATTTCGCTCACGAAACAGATAAAAAAAGTGACCTGGAGTGGTTTTTCGCCCATGAAACAGATAAAAAAAGTGACCTAGAGTAGCATTTTGCTCCCAAAACAGATAAAAAAAGTGACCTAGAGTAGCATTTCGCCCACGAAACAGATAAAAAAAGTGACCTAGAGTAGCATTTGGCTCCCGAAACAGATAAAAAAAAGTGACCTAGAGTAGCATTTCGCTCACGAAACAGATAAAAAAGGTGACCTAGATTAGCATTTCGCTCCCGAAACAGATAAAAAAGGGACCTAGAGGAGCATTTCGCCCACGAAACAGATAAAAAAAAGTGACCTAGAGTGGCATTTCGCTCACGAAACAGATAAAAAAAGTGACCTAGAGTAGCATTTCGCCCACGAAATCGATAAAAAAAGTGACCTGACTTAGAAGTCCGGATCCATCTACCGACAAGGAGTGCTGGTAACAAACAAATATCATCAGTTGAATGAATGTTGCAAATCGGTCTCTAGTGCTGGACCAGAAGATATGAAGAAGTGGAAGAAATACCTAGCGCTAGTTTCTCATAACTATAATCATCTGGTCAAGGTTCCACGTTCGGGATAAGCGATCAGTAAAATGTAAGATGCTGTTTGAATTTATGTAGAAATAGAACTCAATTTGACTTTAGTGTCGAGGTAAAATAAACTTTTGCTTAAAATGCAGTTTGAATTCAGTGTCATCTGAAATTTGATCCTAGGCTGCTGAAAAAACTATTAGATGCATGGGAAATTTAAATTCAGCTTTGTTGGAAATTCAGTGTAGTTCCACTGGAAAGTACCCTCTTGTTATACGGTATTGTTTTGCTGACATTTGCTAAAACATTAACTTTAGGCTATGTCAAAAATAAACTTAGAATCACTGTAAAATTAACTTCACATTTAGTGAAGTCAATTTTACTGAAAATTTTTTACTGAAGTCAGCTTTACTGTCAATTTCACTTCACTGAAAAACTAACTTCAATATTCCTGAAAAATTAGTATCAGGTTCTTTGAAAATTGATCATGTACCATTGAGGAAAATGAACTTAATTTCAGCCTAGAAGGTAAAATTTGTTTTCGTAAAAAAATGAATCAGAGTTTTCAGTCAATTTTATCTCATCTACATGCCAGTCAGCTGCACAGTACGTCCCACAAAAACCCGAACCGAGTATTTATTTTCCCGGATCAGTAATACCATCATAAGAATACCATAAGCATTTAATTTCTAGTAAAATTATCCTTCAAATTTAACCTATCGAAAAGGTATTACCGATTATGATGGTATTACTGAAACGGGTAAATAAATACTCGGTTCGGATTTTGGTGGGACATACTGTATACCGTATATGAGAACTGATAAAGACCGAATATCCAGTTTTGAGTGAGTTCAATTTTTGAGCTGACCGAACATGGATAAAATAATTAACTTAAACGACGGATTGCCGC
Source organism: Platorchestia sp. MABIK (assembly GCA_014220935.1). NCBI lineage: Eukaryota > Metazoa > Arthropoda > Malacostraca > Amphipoda > Talitridae > Platorchestia > Platorchestia sp. MABIK. The sequence goes on from JACJUY010001110.1 coordinate 145,435, forward strand.
CCTAATTGTTGAAACTGAATATTAAAATTGTCCATGCATGATTAAATCGCCTGTGTTGCACTATTTTCGGTAGAACGCACATTAAGGCTTATAAAGTCTGATGTGCGTACCCTGAATATCTTTAGCTTCTCCAACTCATACGTGAGAAAGAACTGAACCTGTGAAATATGTGGACAACAAGTAAACGTAAAAGAAAAAACAAGTAAAAGTATAAGCAAGTAAAAGTAAAAAACAAGTTAATATGTGGACAACAGGTAAAAGAGGTCCGAAACGAAAATTTTTGTTTTCATTCTACAAAACCACCATGCTCGAAGTAGCGAAGTACTGCTAGTTCAACTACTAATTAACTAACTTCTAATAACTACAAATTCAACGACTAATTAACTTACTACTAATAAATACTAATTCAACTACTAATTAACTTACTACTAATAACTACAAATTTAACCACTACTAATAGATAACTACTAATTCAACGTTAAATGAGGATTATTTGCAACGAGTTCATCCCAAGAAGATGCTATAGAATATTTGAGCATTCAACCGCATTTCAAAGAGCATAGAAGATGGAAAATTCTGCGATTTTCCCGTCCATGCCAGCACGCAACGTTGTTACGAAATCCCCACAATTTGACGGAGCGCTGCGGCATCTTCTTCAGTTTCTCACCTGTTGCTGAGGCCACCAACCCTCTTGTCTCCACGCGAGAGGCCAAAAATTGACCTGGATCGCTCGAAAACGTGTCAGGGCAGCGGCAGACATCCACTTAACAGCCGCGCTGAAGACAGCTTTGCCTCCCGGCGTGTTGATCGCCTGCGAAGTTTGATCTTTCTGAAAGTTGGAGCCTTTGTCGGACAATAAAGGCTGACTGATGTGTCTGGCGTCATCGCTCTTCTTGGCTAATCATTAGAATTCCTCATCAGCGGTAAGCGGCATAGAAGACAATTAGTTTGAAAGCTCCGGTCTGTGAAGCGTTCTGCGTGCTTTGCAGTGAGTTCCTTGCACCATACATCGCGTGTTATGCGTTTCGCTCTTCATTGTCTACGAGACATTGTGGGCTGTGGATATCCATGTGTAGAGTATTCTACATTGCACGTTGTGCGTAGTGAACTTTGTTTGGTGTTGGCAAAACAATGACACGTGGCATGGAATTGGTGATATTGATTTTCGAACGCAAATAAAACTAAGGAGCGCGTCTTGAATTTAAGCCATAAGAGAAGGAGTGAACTGATGGCTTCTTTGAGTTTCTTTAGATATCTGTTTTTTTTTAATCAAGCGCTTTATTTTGCAATTGCGTTGGAGATTTAAATGATTTTCCCGATCTTAACTGGGACGGCAGTGAAATAAAACTCTTTCGGTAGATTGGTATTCCCTGATGATTAACCTCTTCTACCTATTTTCTCCGTTAACCCATCATCTCCTTCAACCCATCTCCGTTTTCTACATTTACCTGAGGAGCTGCTTGCTCCGCCTACAGAACGGAACAGTTACGAGGACTTTACTCGAATCGGAGTCCTTCTCATCCAAAGTTAACCTCTCAGCCTGTGCGCCCTGAAGACCTCAGAAGTATCGATCAATGAAGCTAGCCTGAGCTCAAAGTTACCACACGTCAGATGCTCTGCCGGCGTCCACCAAAAGAGCACCGGGCTGTGACGTTGACATGAAAGAACACAATTCGTCCGACACACATCTGGCAGTTCGCAAATGGCAGATGCGTGGCTTTATACAGTGGACGTATCTGACCGTAACGTAAAGACAGGGCCATGCGCCATCCAGTGCGAAGGTAACTGTTATTTTAAATTCACAGGATCTAGATAAGAGTGCTGCTAAATTTAACCTGAATGCAGCTGCAAGGCACCTGGGACCAGATGATAGGCACCTGGGAACAGATGATAGGCCCCTGGGACCAGATGATAGGCACCTGGGACCAGATTATAGGCACCTGGGACCAGATGATAGGCACCTGGGACCAGATGATAGGCACCTGAGACCAGATGATAGGCATCTGGGACCGAATGATAGGCACCGAAGCCTCTAAGTTCAGATGATAGGCCCCTGGGACCAGCTGCCAGCAGGGTTAGCATTTAAAAAACCCACCGCGAAAAAAGAACACTCAAAAAAACCTTAAAAACGCTCACAAACCCCCTAAAATACCAGTCTCGCTGGATTTTTAATTTTAAATTCACATATGAATGCATAAACCTGTGAGAAAAGCACCTTGCAGATATTGTTGTTTTTATTGGCTCCATTTTCAAACTTAATATAATGAATCTAATTTGAAATTGAGTTACTTCCCATGGGTTGTACAGCACTATTTGTACCATAATGCGAAAATCTTTACTAACATTGCTATGTTTTGATGGCATCATCTTGGAGATCTGCATTTAGCCGGAAATTTTTGAATATTTGGAGGAGCATTTGAGCTTTCCCTGCCCCAAACCTCTACCAAACATCCTCGCAGACACTGCCGACTGGCGGTATGTATCCAGGTCGCATCACAGAACAGAACTTGTGTAATTCTTTATTTGTTGTTACATCAAAATTAATATTTGGACTAAAGAAAAATGTTCCCAGTTGTCTTCTTGAGGGGGTGCCATCGCGGGGATGCCAACGCGGGGGTGCCAAAGCGGGGGTACCAACGCGGAGGTGCCAACACGAGGGTGCCAACGCGGGGGTGCCAACTCGTGGCGCACACACCGGCAAGCAGTGCATCAATCATGCGACACCCGTCATTGCCAACAGTTATTCATACTTCACTTCGTTTTAAATTAAACGATTGTTCAACTGCATTCTTAACACGCATTTACTCTCAAATTATGCTACATCTTCGTGCAGCAAATGTTTCTTCTGTTTTTATACTATATCTTCTTGAAGTCATGAATTAATTCTCTTATTCTACTACCTACTCATGAAGACACGCATTTATTCTCTTATTATTCTACATCCCCGATACGTCACAAATTTATTCTCTTTTAATTCTACATCACCGATACGTCACGAATTTATTCTCTTTTTATTCTACATCACCGATACGTCACGAATTTATTCTCTTATTATTCTACATCACCGATACGTCACAAATTTATTCTCTTTTTATTCTACATCACCGATACATCACGAATTTACTGCGTTATTTTATCATCTACTCATGGCGTCACTCATTTACTCCCGCCATTGGACCATAGAGTGAATTAGCACCGCAATCAAGAGTAGAAAACATATTTATGATTCACCATTTCTGAGGACATTTCACTGTCAGTAGTGTGAAACTCTCAACTAAATTCCCCTTGTCGCCTAGAAATAGAGTTCTGTTTTAGTGAATCCATCGATTTATTTGTCAAGTTGATGCTCACAGATTATTTTTCTTTTAATTATTTAACGGCAACGTGATTTAGCAACTTCTCCAAGTGATAAATCATTAGCAACTTCTCTTAGTGATAAATCATTTATCCTTGCCCTGATTTCGACAATAATGTTATTTTGAAAAGAAAAATGAAGCCATTAATTAAACAAAATTTATCACCGATACGTGAAGACATGGTGTCGTGTTTTAATTCAGGTTACCCAAATGTGGATGGATTTTACAAAATACGTGATGGTGCTTATTGAAACTTGTGTAAAAATTTCAATTTCGAGTTAGACCAAAAACTCATAAACTGTTATCATCATTTGCTACTTGCCTTGAACGATGCAAAATGATTAAACGAGAAATAAAATTGTAAAACAGGAAAAAATCAGAAGTACGAAACTAATGCTTAGCGATGACTAAAAATGAGAGACCAAAAAAAATACGAGAGAACGGTAATACGAGGGTAAAAAATACGAGGGTTCGAGGGTACAAGGGTACGAGGGTACGTAGAAATAAAATCAAACATACAAATAAAAAGTTACACAAGCTCAATTTTCATTGTGTAGTAGAGTTACTATTAACTGTTCGGGACAAAAGTTATGCATTTTCTCCGGTACAGTTATTGCTAACCGTCTAGGTCAAAATTTATGTAAACTTCGAACAACAAATTCAAATAAAAAATGAACGAGGTTGAAAAACTATCATTGCTGAAATATCACAAAGACTCAGCAATGAAAAAATGAGACAGCCCTGCATATATAGCTGCAGGTCGATGCAGCGCTTCCAAGTGCTGCGTGAGGGAGATTTCACGTCCGGTGGCGCATAAGTCATGACTGGGAATCAATAAGTCTTTCAGCGTCATGAATATTTTAGGAAGTAGCGGCTAAATTGCTTCAACGACTCATGAGTATTTGAGACTATAATATACGTATAGCAATGACTGCTTAAAGTTTGACTTGCTTAGCAAAAGTTTGATTTGCTCAGTTCATGATGCTAACCTTCTGGAGCTGGGGCAAATCAGCGATCGAGTGTTCGGAAGCAAAAGATGAATTTTATACGTAAAAACAATCTCGGGTTAAAATCAGTCGTAATTAGTGAGCGAACAAATTTTGTCCCTATATACGCTTAAATTTAAGTCTATTTGTGGCTAAGTGGTCAGTAAAAACATTATAGTTGAATAGTCTCAGTATTTTGATGCAGCACAAATTTATCGGCTCTTTCCTTCTTTTAGCACTCAATTTTCCAACCGATAAGAGCATGATAGTTTGAAGGTGTGCTCAAGATCAAGTAGTATAAAAAATGAAATTCAATTTGAACTTATGAATGTCAGTTTCTCATGTGACATGTCTCTAAGAGAAATACGAGTCTAATGTCTCTAAAAGAAATAATTTGCAGTAAAATCATTTCATTTGACGGGAGGCTGATTTGAAAGACACAACTTGAGAGGCTCAATTCGTCTAGAAACAAGACGAAGATTTCGAGCTGCTCCAGCTACCACTCGTGACAATATTTGTGCCACCTACATAATTCACGACTGGGAATCAATATGTCTTACACGGCCATGGATACTTTAGAAAGAAACAGCTAAATAGTTTCAACGAGTCATGAGTATTTTAGAAAGAAACAGCTAAATACTTTCAACGAGTCATGAGTATTTTAGAAAGGAACAGCTAAATACTTTCAACGGGTCATGAGTATTTTAGAAAGGAACAGCTAAATAGTTTCAACGAGTCATGAGTATTTTAGAAAGAAACAGCTAAATACTTTCAACGAGTCATGAGTATTTTAGAAAGAAACAGCTAAATACTTTCAACGAGTCATGAGTATTTTAGAAAGGAACAGCTAAATAGTTTCAACTAGTTATGAGTATTTTAGAAAGAAACAGCTAAATACTTTCAAGGAGTCATGAGTATTTTAGAAAGGAACAGCTAAATAGTTTAAACGAGTCATGAGTATTTTAGAAAGAAAGTTAAATACTTTCAACGAGTCATGAGTATTGTAAAAAGGAACAGCTAAATAGTTTCAACGAGTCATGAGTATTGTAGAAATGAACAGCTAAATACTTTCAACGAGTCATGAGTATTTCATCAAGAAACTGCTAAATACTTTGAACGAGTCATTTGAGACTATAATTTATGCATAGTATTGACCACTAGCCACCTGCAATGCGCACCTGCTCACAGCACCAGTTCGATTCCGGAACTTCAAGTCGAGATCAAATCGTTATGTAGAATTTTCCCCACTTATGGAAGGTACATCTCCAATACTTCTTCAATGGAGGTGAGATCAGCCTTTACTTCCGACCACAACAAATTCAAAACAAATGTAATTACAAATGAAATTTATAAATAATTACTAACGCTCTACAAGAAGTGTCACCTTATGGTTAGACCGTACTCTATAGTGGATGAGACCGTCACCTGTACTCACAGGGTGGATGAGACCGTCACCTGTACTCACAGGGTGGATGAGACCGTCACCTGCACTCACAGGATGGATGAGACCGTCACCTGCACTCACAGGATGGATGAGACCGTCACCTGCACTCACAGGATGGATGAGACCGTCACCTGTATTCACAGGGGGGATGAGATCGTCACCTGTATTCACAGGATGGATGAGACCGTCACCTGCACTCACAGGGTGGATGAGACCGTCACCTGTACTCACAGGGTGGATGAGACCGCCACCTGTACTCACAGGGTGGATGAGACCGTCACCTGCACTCACAGGATGGATGAGACCGTCTATAAATCAATGCAGGAAGGCCACGTGTGCCTTGTTTAAGAAACAAAAATAAATTATTGCTGCCAATGGCATTAGTCATTCAATGGTGGCGGCGAGTGGTCGTCAGTGAAGAAGGATTGCGTCCACGTTTGCTGCAGTGTTGGGCAATGAGTGCTAATGTACGACAGAAATAAATTGTTGCCCCTAAGTTGAGCTATGTGTGTGAATGTATGAAGGAAATAGAATCTTGTTTCAATGTTGGACCGTGTATGAAATTGAGTGAATAGAATAAGATGCTCCAATGTTTAGGTATAAAATACAACGGTGATATACTTGAACGTGTTCGCTTGTCGTTCGAAAAATTATCGCATAAAATAACCCATTGGTCAAGCGTCGGTGAGCGCTCACAGATGAAGTCACGTGTCAGGTCCCAAAAATGTAGGTCAAAAAGGATAAAAATTTCGTAAGTTTTGAAAGAAGAATTTGAATGATGTTTATGTATTTGAAGCGTTTACATCAGAACCCATGGCATACCCTAGTTTAGGGTCAAATTATTTCCTTGGTGGCAAAAGAATGGGATCACTTAAAAAATAATATAAATTTACTCCAATGTGGGAGTGCTGTGAGGGACATTGTTCTCCTATTTTTTACTCTCAATCAGTATTTTTGAAACAGCGACTTGATATACCAAAATTTCAGACAAATCACTCTTTTCAATAACCTTTAACGGTATGATTTGCATTGCTGCTGAAAAAATATTTAAGGAGAATAAAGTACCACTAACGTGTAATTAGTACCTTAAAAAATAAGCTGATTGAAATTAGCTTACATTGAAATGATTGAAATGATTGAAATTAACTTACAAAATAATACGATTTTGAAAATAGGTTTCCGCCTCCAGTGCTTTCCTCATTAATGAGAAAATAAGTAAAATCTTTAGAGAGTTTGAATTCTGTGAAAATTGAAATTCTAAAAAATGTATTAGGAACTACAATGAAAATTGATACTGAAAATTACGAAGGGGTTGTAAATTTTAAAAGAGTAGCAGTTTTTATTTTGAAATTGGACTGAAAATTTGAAATATGAAAAAGCGCAAAATTAATGCACAATTTTAAGCTTTGCACAACAGAATTTCTAACCTCAAGCATCAGCTAGCGTCGTGCAGATTGTGGTGTTTTATTTTTGCATTTCTCGGGATTTGGGACAAAATTGCCCTAATGAATTTATTGCTATGAAAACAGAAAAAACTAGAGTGGTAATTGAAAACAGAAGACGGGGTGACGCCTCTCGCTTTACTCAAAACTAGAGGAAATTAATTCCTTTCGCCCGCATGTTTTAATAAAAGTAATGAAATAATGACGAAGGAATAACTATGATGATGTTTTTCAAAACAACGTTGTCTGCGAATAAAATTTAAGCATTTATTTCAATTGAAAAATTATATCTGAAAAATTCTTGAATCTTCAAACGAAAAAACGAAAAGCTAAACATCATTGTCATGTTCTGCAATAACATTCCAGAAAATAGAGTCAACCCCTGGCAAATTTTACACTAGAAACAGTTCCTTATATCTTCCTCAGTATTTAGTGAAGGATATCTGTGCTAAAGACTGAGATAGAGTTGCGTGAAGCGGAGGAATATGAACGTCCAGAGTCAACTCAAGACAAAGCTGTAGTGGAACGCAGCGCAAACAGCACCAGCCTCTGAACAGCGTCGCGTGATCGTTCTGTTATGACTTTGTCCTAAAACTACACCGTAACGAGAAACGAGTCTGCATTATATGCAGACACATTTGATGTTGTGCGTTTGACCCAGCTTACTGCACGTTAATGTGAAAACGAAAATGTACACTTACTGAATTCATTGTAGATTGTACGCGAGCTGAACCATGATTTATTGGGAGAGGAATAGACTTCCTCAGTCAACTTAGCATTTTTTTACATTAGACGAGAGAACACAAGCATTCACGACGTGAATAAACTTTTCATAAGTAAATTTTTCGAAGAGTGACAAGCAGGGATGGTCACGGACGGAAACGGTACGGATGTAGTGAGGTAGATAGGTATGACAGTTGGTGTATAGATTGAAACGTATGTTTTGACACACATATGAATTTCTGAGTTACTTCCATCCCATGTGAAACTTCTGTTTTTGTGGACAACTCTGCGTAAAAAATTTAATTAAGCATCACACAAGTGTTTAAAATGGCTTCACTATAAAAATAAGGAACCATAACAAGCTATTATAATGACATCTACACTCTCCCTGTTAAGAAGAGCATTCAGTTTTGTGTTCGTTTATTCTTTAATTTAAACTGAGTTACTAATGTCCTTAAATATCCTGTCCATAGAATGTTTAATAAACTGGTTAAATCTTTCTCGTATCTTCATGGCATGCGGACATACTAAACACGGGGAATGGAATTCTTTCCAGAGCTGATCCTGATGATCCGGCTAACTTTGTACCTAAACTTTGAAGTACGATGTTTGACTCTTGATGAAACATGTGCTAATTTCAGCAGGGTGCACTGATCGTAAATTTTTTGAGTTGCGATGCATCCGTGAACGAAATTTACACTAGCAGTCATTAACCAAAATAGACAAAATTTGAGCGAATCAGTTTAATTATTTGACCTCACTGGGTTCTGAGTGGGAAAACACGAATTGGATGATTCTCACGGTTATTCACTCTGAAGATAAAAACAACCACCAACGTCATGATTAACTTATTTACTGGCAAACATTCCGCAATTTGCAGTTTCCATCATTGGTATTGGAAAAACGGAAAAATATACATAGAATATTACATAACATAGTACAGTATAAAATAAAAGTGCAAAGAATGTGACGAATAAATAATTGGAAGAGAGTACTTCCAACATACGACTGCTAGCAGCGATCTCACGCATACGCAAATATAAAGCAACTTTTGAGGCATTTGGACTCTCCCATTAAGGAGTGAAGTAATTTTAAAATTCATAAAAGAATGAAGTAATTTAAAAAATGATTACTCTAGTAAACCTCCACTTTCATGGATGCAGACAAGGTTTGCAATAGCTCTCGGATCTCTCGCTTAAAATCATCGGTATAGCAGCCGAGCTACGGCGAGCCAATGAGTATTTTCGGCTTGGGTACGATCGTTGGAGGGAAAAATTTACGGAGAAGAAATTTCTAACAAATTCATGAAGAAGGATTCTAGGGTAATTGTGGCGTGCGAACATATTTTGTAGGTCGTCTATTTCTTCAAGGCATATTTTATACGAACTTAAAATGCAATATTATGTTTACGTAGCAATGTTTTCTGACTGGACTATCTGATGAATTGCTCTTTGTATTTCCTCGTTTGTTTTTTCAGCACTGATGATGGAATTTTCGCTTTCCGAAATGTTTTCCCGTAAATATGTTTATCACAAAGTTGTTTCTTCTTTTTTCTCCTCAGTGAAAATAATTGAACTGGAACTCAAATGCCCGTCTCAACGTTTCTTAGCCCCAACTATTATATTGAACACCATCTGTTTCAGCCTCAGCTCAAAGTACTGACGCTTGCTTGGATTTAAGATGATAGTTTGTCATTATATTGTCAAAAAAGTGCACTCATATTACTACATTTTCCATTTTTACACGCTAATTTTACCACCTGAGTGCTCACCGCTTGCATGCTATATTTATTCTGCTTCTACGAACTGTTTAATGCCTTTCATATTGTTCTGACCGACTATTTGATGCCTTGACTATTAAAGGCAGACCAGTCCACAAGGAGCATTCCCGTCGCAGTTGCATAGCGCACCACACAGGCGTGGTAGCCCTCAATATCTCCGACACGTAAGCGGAAATTCGTCGCAAATTCAAGGGAAATTCTATTGAAAATGAAATCACGGAGCTGTGGCAGCATCCGCGTCGGCAACGGGTGTCGGTAACGCGAGTGGATGCAGTCTGGGAGCTGCGACAGACCGCATCAAAGAGGCGTGTCAAGAAAGAACGAATTCTCTCGATGATATTATGCTCTTCTGTTCACACCAAGCTTACGCTGTGAATCTGTTGTTAATTATCTGTTGTTAATTGATCTTTTGTTCTGCCGTTAATTATTTGTTGATGAATGTTTCTGTTCGTGTAAAGCTTACGTGAAGATACGATGCTAATTTCATTGGTTGATTAATGCAAAAAGAATTACAAGTTGAATTTATTAAATTTCTAAGAGATGTATATGAGTGAATTGGTTTATATACGTAGGTTGTCAGAAGCATTTTTGCAATTCGATATAAAACAATTCTTTTTAGAGTTATTCTACATGGAATGATCTGTGTTAATAAATAATAATATTTTATCATAAAATGTTTAAAATGAAAGAGTGAATGAAAATTTTGGACGGATGTATAAAAATAATGATTCAGTTGAGAGCAAGTTGAAGACACAGAATCAAAAGATACAAACGCATGAAATTCGTACGTTGTATGCGATAGTAACAATGGCTGAAATTTGGTGAGCATGTGAAACACAGGTACTGACACTATCGTTTGGACTTTCAGTTAGAAAATCATGGAGATATGACACGAAAGCAAAACTGATCAGTTTTTGTTCGACATTACAAGTCATTATTGAAGCTTACTTGAATGCATGTTTTGAGTAATTGTCCTGGTGAACTTGAAATCCTCCCATCGGGACTGGCATATCGCCCTGAAATTATGAGTTCTCATTCAGTCTCGTGGAGTGGTCATGCTATTTCTTCGCTGATTTGATTTGAATTGAACGTCTAGGCTAAAATATCACATATTCATCATGGTAACATCTCCAAGGTTACCTGTCAGAGATGCAGTATTCAACGGAGAAGCATTTCTTTTCATTTAAAATTTCACTTACATAATTTTTTTCCTATTGTTCAATTTTCCGCCTACATATTGATGATGTAATTTTCATTGCCGTTTTTTAAGTAATATTTTTTAGTTCTTTTGAAACTGACTATGTACTTACTAGTGTGGGGCATTTTGATTACCATCATTGAACACTTTAATCCTCTGAAAAATTCAGTAGGCAATAATCAAGTCTGGCGGATACATAATTCAATAGCCCATTTCTAAGACTGCACAAATTATTCTATATTTTCATTCCCAACTGCGAAGTGAGAAAATTTTTTAGCATTTAACATATATTGTAGAGGAGTAGATCTGTGTCGTTCCGGAGGTAAACGGAGGTAAACGGAGGTAAACGGAGGTAAACGGAGGTAAACGGAGGTAGACGGAGGTAAACGGAGGTAAACGGAGGTAAACGGAGGTAAACGGAGGTAAACGGAGGTAAACGGAGGTAAACGAAGGTAAACGGAGGTAAACTGAGGTAAACGGAGGTAAACGGAGGTAAACTGGGTTAAACGGAGGTAAACGGTGGCTCAAAATGGAGAACTCATGAGTTCCACAACAGCTCCTTTGCTTATCGAACATGTATACAAGAGAGAAAAACTGGTATGTGTCAACACTCACTCTGCTCTTAACTAGACTCGTCCAAGTGACAAACATTTTAGCTAGACCATAAGTCATTCATGGGTTTTGGAATCAGACGAAATCTTGCTCGATTTTATATGCATTGAAACGTGGTCTTGTCAGTGGCCAAATCTTATTAATGTCTCCCGGGACGTAACGATATAATTCCTAAAATTTATCTTTACCTCGCTGAAGGAATGGCTTTCCAGAATGGAAATCTTCGCAAGTGCACTCGAATTCGGAATTTCCATTCCAAGAGGCTCCCGAATTAATTCAGATCAAATACGGAAACGTGTCAGACTCGGGGGAAAATGGAAAGTTCACCCGCTGGTGAAATTTTTTAGTTAATTTCTGGGCGGCAATATCTTCATCTGAGCATTTTTTCATGCAACAGGTGGGCCTAATTAAAATTCCACTCTTTAAGGGGCATTACGAGTAACATGAATCGTCAAATCAAATTTTTTATTGAATTTTCGCTCCGCAATATTTTCATCGAAACATTTTTCATGCCACAGGTGGGCTTAATTAAAATTCCACTCTCAAAGAGGCGTGACACGTAACATGAAGCGCCAAGTCGCGTTGAAGACTGTAGTTGTGTGCCCAAACTCAAGTACGGCTGAGGGACTTTATGAGACCGGTTACTCGGAACGGCTGCAGTACAGGCAACATCGAAGACGCAAACAGACAAAGACAGAGTAGGTAAAAATATAACGTTAGCAAAACCTGAGATTTTGAGAAGCAATCACTATGGTTTTACCATTAAATTGAGTTTTCAGATTTTCTATTCTGAATTTGTTTCAATTGCTCGATTCAATGACTCGACTGTGTAGAATCTGAATTTTAACTACAAATACAAGATATCATTATGTATAAATAATTTTGTAGTAGTATATTACCAAAAAGAATTTCAGTTTTTCATTCTCACATGTTCAGTGATTCCGTAACATTTACCTCAGCATGAAAAACGTAGGAGAAACTGATACAGGAAATACTAGAAAAAACTGAAGATAGTGTTGGTTTCCAAAGTTAAAGTTATGAAAGATGGTGGTATTCTATTTAGTTCATCATCAAAATTGTGTGAGTGTCCCATTTTCAGGTGTCTTTTACATGATCAGTGATTCACTTTATCCTCCATTACATAGCATTAAAAGGAGCATTCAATACGATGAGGAGCATGTACTGTTCCTCATTGTACTGCAGGTACGACACGTACTCTTGCCAACAGGTTTCGGCTCACTCGTAGTGCAACTTCATGAGTCCCTAGGAATTTCTCGCTCAATTGAAGAGTTACTTTCAACATTTTATTTTGCGTTGAAAATTGTGGAAAAATACTATTGAATGGTAAATGGAAAATTTAGGAAAGTTTCAGGTACCTATTTGAGGTTAGGAAATGATTCATATTTTTTTCAGTATGTTCCTTTCGACAAAAAGATGTGTGCATCATTTGGAATCAGCATCTAATTACGTTGAACATGTTAACTTGGATTGTTGCTGAATAATTACATGAATGAATAATGATCTTCGATTTCCTAATTGGGTAAAGATGATCATTCTTCCTAAAATATCGATATAATAAACAGAGATCATCAACACTCATAAGAATTTTCATGAGGGCTTTTCCGTTTCTTATGATGGATTTTTTTTTCAACGAGCTTTTGATGCTAGCCTTAAGTTAAATATAGATACTCGCGTCTGAGGTAAAATGTTGAAGCATGGCTTCGCATGCTTTTCGTAAATTACTGCTGAAGTAAAACAGTTTTGGTTCCTATTTCCAGCAATGACATTCTTCACATGGAGGGCAAAGATTCACGTTCTTGTTTAATAGGTGTAATAACTCATTTCAGATTAATCTCATCCCCTGCTATCTTTTTCAAATATCAACTGTCAGCTTCTTTCTTGCTATCCCATCGGTCTATATTCGAAATCCGGGTGCAAATCTTATGTCATTCCCCATTTCAACCCATCAAATTCTCAACGGATTTGACATTGTTTTCTCAGGGCGCTCGAACTAATTCATCATCCAACAATCTTTAACCCCTTCTCAACCCTTTTGTCCTCGAACCAGTTCTCCACACATCACGTCTCTAACATATTCATTTTTATTTCTGTCCCACACTTCAAACATATTCAAACCTTTACCTCGCATGATAAAACGTCGTGCGAATCTCACTCGAACAAATTTCTTTCCTCGCCGATACACACTGTAGGTGTCTCTACTCAAATGATTATTTCTAAACGTTTGTCGAAAGCTGATTGTGTTAAAATGAGAGAAGTATTGAGGTTCGTACAGATGGATATTAAAGGGTACTGATAATAGTGGGTAGTCCAATGCAAATAGCAAATTTTACAAAATGTCAGCGTTGCTAATGGTCTGAGAGATTATTTCCTCTGTAGACAAAGTACATAGAGTCCCATATATTTGTTCCCTTCAGTGTAGTTGACTGAATTGATCGATGGCCTTGTTTGGAGAGCGAATGAGAGTGTTTAAAAGTTGCAATTTTCTAAAGCTGTACTCTTTAACGGAGATCAGTTAAGAGAAATAGAAGAGTTATTACAGCTCCCGCAGTACCGCCATACATTCATGAGAATTTTAGAAAGAAAATATAAATGATTCAAGTAAGATTTTGACTGGGGCAAAGGACCCATAAAGGAAAATGATTTGAGGTCTAGAAATAAGGCAATCGAAATGAAAAATATCTTTCAGAATTTGAAACGCTATAAAAAATAAATTAAGTAATAACTACTGAATAGAGCAATGATGGTCATTTTTTATAACGTTAAAAATTTATGGTATAAGGCTAGAGGAAATAGACTTGTTTTTGAATAACCATTCAGCAGCGTCCTGCACTTCGATATGGAAAACATGGCTCTAAAATTATCACGCAAATACATTAGAGATAACACAGTAGAGACGCACAGAGGCATCATTATGAGCTTATCAAAATTCCCTAGAGTCGATTGAGGCGAATAAGTTCAACCTATTGTGCAGGAAATAACTTCCTAACGATATGCTGCTACTCGTGTGACATAAAGGCGACCGAGCGAAGTAATGCGCAGAGCCTGACTAAAGCCCTCTTCAAAACAGGCAGTGGCGCTCCGTAGAGCGAGCGCTTAAAGTGAACTTGGAGCTAGCAACTTAAATTGCCTGAGAATATTTTCAAAGAAGTGTCGATAATATAGCGCCACCCAAGAGCAGGTTATGACCATCCGAGCCTTCGCAGGACGTGCGCCTAAAATTGAGCTCCGAAAACAGGTCACCCACCATGGCGTTCGATCCGCTGTAGTGCTCCAGCACCTGAAATCGAACACCGGCTGGCAGCTTCATCGGAAAACACGAGGAATGTTTGAGTCCAACTCGCCTGGAGACAGCGTTCCTAGACGTACGTGTTTGAAGAGATGAACGTGAATGAAAGATTTTATTTTA
>JACJUY010001111.1:6616-38352 GCA_014220935.1 Platorchestia sp. MABIK
TCTTCTAAAAGATACCACTGAACATGTCTTGATATGGGCTTGTTCTATAAATTATTTGCTTGCATTTTTCCCAGTTTTCAAAACTGGCTCAATGCATCGCTTAGTATGAGCAAGGTAGAAGAAACAAGGTAGTGTGGGAGTCTTCTTTGCCTCACAATTGTTCATTTTTATTCTATTACTTGTGAGAGGATTGACATTGAAACAGGCAATCTAAGCCCAGATTAGCCATATACGCTCGAAGCATTCATTGCCGTTTCAAGTGGCGATTGCTCTTCCACTCTCGCTAATAAAAATCCAGGAAATATATCCCACTCTTGATGGCTCACAACTGCCAATAGAATTTCAAGGTTGTATATGCCAGAAGGAAACCCTTCTAAGGAGTTAATTAGGATTAAAAATTATATAATACAAGTGTATGTGCCTGTATGGTTCACAATAAAAAAAGAGCAATCTTTTGTCCAAGGTGCGAAACACTTCTTTAAAATGATTTCATTTGCACACAAACTAAAGGATGAAGTAACAAACGAAATCACCAACAAGGGTTTTCAGTGCAATGCGTTTTATGCTTACCCAGAAAATCTACTTATGGCAAAGATCTCTCATGATAGGGAAGAGATACGGAAGCTAGCATGGATAAGAGCGAGGAAGGCCAGGGATGGAAGAGACTTGGATGGGATTGTGAGGTTGTTCACTTTACCAAAAATATACGTACGTGAATGTGAACGACTACATTCATTTGATTGATTGGCAAAACTGTCAGCTTACTGAACCTCCTGTGCTTCAAGGCTTTCCAGACAATAGGATTGTCAAGCTGATGGAATCTGAAGGCTTGGAGCTAGAAATTCCTCAGCTTCCATGTCACACACAAGCAGTGGAGAGGGCAGTTAAGCTTGTCACGGAAGCATCAGTAAAGGTTTGCGGGCAGGAAGAAAGAGAAGGCTACTTCAAGGGTGTTTTGGAATCAAGAAGAAAAGAAAGGTTGGAAAGCTCGAAACTAAGAAGGATTTTAATGAGTACTGCCATAAAATGCCATAAAAGTAAAATAAAGAGAAGTAATCGACCATGGAAGGGCGGATGGGGTCGGTTAGGGAGGGACTTGTTTACAGCCACCTCCCCGCGGTGAGTCCTGGTAATTGTTTATTGCTTATTTCATCAATAATGAGTGAAAAATATGTAGTTAACAANGGAACCAGTTGCTATTAGAGCTAGTCTACATTACGTTGCAATACGATTAGAAACACTTATCTATCGAATGGATTTCGTTCCGGTTTTTCTAACAATATAGTTAACAGAGCAAGAGCAGTTTTATTATTCATAATCAAAAACTTTTATGTCAAAATTACTACATTACTAGATATATTAGTGAATAATTTTATAATAACACCCATGTAGGGCTTAACATGGTATTATTTTAATATAATTGTAAAAGTATCGGTATCGGTCAAAGTATCGGTATTTTTAAGTATCGGAGTATCGGTATCGGTCAAAAAATGGGTATCGGTATCGGCCAAAAAAATGGTATCGGTACATCACTAATCACACTCTGTACAGACCACACGAAAGACAGGCATCACACTCTGTACAGACCACACAAAGGACAGGCATCACACTCTGTACAGACCACACGAAAGACAGGCATCACACTCTGTACAGACCACACGAAAGACAGGCATCACACTCTGTACAGACCACACAGAAGACAGGCATCACACTCTGGATAAACCCCACGAAGGACCTGCACTACTCACGGAGTAGTCGTAGGATCCTATCTTATGGATGTCACAGGAGACGTCAGGACATATCCTGTACTGGGAGATCTGCTTGCTCTGGTCGAACATGGCGTTGGTGAGGCTGTCCGGAGCAGGCCCTGTCCACACACATTTGCGTCAATTTAACTTTCTCAAACATGTGACAGGCAGCGAATATCTTTCTGTATAACCTCATGTAATTAATGTTTTCAAAATAGGCTCTTTTCCTCTTCTAAAAGATAACACTGAACATGTCTTGATATGGGCTTGTTCTATAAATTATTTGCTTGCATTTTTCCCAGTTTTCAAAACTGGCTCTTTCAAGTGGCTCAATGCATCGCTTAGTATGAGCAAGGTAGAAGAAACAAGGTAGTGTGGGAGTCTTCTTTGCCTCACAATTGTTCATTTTTATTCTATTACTTGTGAGAGGATTGACATTGAAACAGACAATCTAAGCCCAGATTAGCCATATACGCTCGAAGCATTCATTGCCGTTTCAAGTGGCGATTGCTCTTCCACTCTCGCTAATAAAAATCCAGGAAATATATCCCACTCTTGATGGCTCACAACTCCCAATAGAATTTCCAGGTTGTATATGCCAGATGGAAACCCTTCTAAGGAGTTAATTAGGATTAAAAATTATATAATACAAGTGTATGTGCTTGTATGGTGCACAATAAAAAAAAAAAGAGCCATCTTTTGTCCAAGGTGCGAAACACTTCTTTAAAATTATTTCATCTCCATACAAGCTAAAGGATGAAATAATGAATGAAATCCCCAACAAGGGTTTTCAGTGCAATGCGTTTTATGCTTACCCAGAAAATCTACTCATGGCAAAGATCTTTCATGATAGGAAAGAGATACAGAAGCTGGCATGGATAAGAGTGAGGAAAGCCAGGGATGGAAGAGACTAGCATGGGAATGTGAGGTTTTCACTTTACCAAAAATATACGTACGTGAATGTGAACGACTACATTCATTTGATCGATTGACAAGACTGCCAGCGTACTAAAGCTCCTGTGCTTCAAGGCTTTTCAGACAATAAGATTGCCAAGCTGATGGAATCTGGAGGCTTGGAGCTAGAAATTCCTCAGCTTCCATGTCACACACAAGCAGTGGAGAGGGCAGTTAAGCTTGTCACGGAAGCATCAGTAAAGGTTTGCGGGCAGGAAGAAAGAGACGGCTACTTCAAGGGTGTTTTGGAATCAAGAAGAAAAGAAAGGTTGGAAAGCTCGAAACTAAGAAGGATTTTAATGAGTACTGCCATAAAATGCCATAAAAGTAAAGTAAAGAGAAGTAATCGACCATGGAAGGGCGGATGGGGTCGGTTAGGGAGGGACTTGTTTACAGCCACCTCCCCACGGTGAGTCCTGGTAATTGTTTATTGCTTATTTCATCAATAATGAGTGAAAAATATGTAGTTAACAAGCAGAGAGCAGTAATCAATAATCTAATGGTCATAACTCAAAAAATAAATTGGTAGCACAAATTATGATAAGATATAATGTTATGGTCTCACTAGTGTTGTTGAGGAGGTAGAAAATGATGTCATAGCTTGGCGAAATTTCTTGATAACTTCTAATGAACACATAGAAAGTCAAAACCAACCAGTCTGTAATGAAATTTAGTTGTGGAATATTTTTAATAATTTTTATGGATTTATATACATATATATAAATAAACATGGAAATGATCATTTTAGGTCGCCTGAGGAGGTAGAAGATGCTATATTTTCATACATTTTCAACACAAATATTATTCAGTAATTTAAGTTATTTCCTATCATTACATAAGTGAGACGTAAAAAAGTCAAAAATGAAAAAGTGTATATATTGAGCATTTTAGCAAAATTGAGCTCAGAAAATCAATTTTCAAGTGCATTGAGGAGGTGAAGGATATCAACCAACTCCACTCAAATTTGGCACAAATTTTTTCTCCTGTCGTAACATATTTTCAAAGGTAGCCCAACTCCCATCTAAAAAAGTTCAAAAACGCTCTACCCTAACGGACACGCAGAATTATAATGCATGACAAACATGAGAGTTTTCCCAATGGAGGTATCATGGCATATAGTAAAAAATCATGCAAGTTTGAATGATTTCGAGAATTATCATTAAAACATTTGAATTATGAAAAAAAATTTAAATATTTGAAATAAGAGAAAAATCTTTCAAATATTTGAATGACTATGAGAATTTTCATTCATATACCTAATCAAGAATTATACTCGTAGTTCAAGAACCATCATAAGAATAATCATTAAAGTATTTCTAGAATTATGGAAATTATCATTTAAATTTTTTTATTATTTCGATAAATGTTATCTAGGTCTTCCAACACTCATTGAAAAAGACCATGAAAATATCAAAATTAATATCAAAATTACCAAGATCGCCAATGACATACATATGGTATCATTACTCACACATTGGATACGCATACAATTCGTACAATTTGGAAATAAATATATGCATAAATATAGACAGCTTCAGGGGAGCAGCACTTGAGGAGTTATTAATAGAATTAGATTGCAAGTAACTTGAACACTTTGAGTGTGACGTGATCCACCAGTGGTTACCGAGAGGATATTCAGAATGCTGCTGACCGACTTGCAGTCACAAACTCAGTTTTCATAAATACTTAATGACAACTAAATGGAGGCACGATCTGATTGACGTTAGTAATATCCAAAATTGATCTCTAATTAAATTTAATGAATTGAATATTAAACTTCAGTTTGACCCATCGCAGTCAGCGTGTCGAGCTTCTAAGAATCACAACAAAGGTGTTCCCAAGAGGGGCAGGATCCTAGCTCCATGCATGTAGTCTGAAATTAAGAGACACACCCACAAGGTGTGTCCCCACACCCTTAGCATTGAGCAGCAACTTTGAAATAAGCTCAGGCAGCAATATTAAGAACAAAAACAAAGTGGAATGTGTTGAAATGAATACAGCAGTGAACCAGAATGAAAATTTCAAAAAAAAAACTTTATTTCAATAAGAAACTTATGCAACGTTCAGTTTGGGACCTTACATTGTCCTCTTGGGAGCCTTCATTCCCCTCAATCCTAGTTTATATTGACAATACATTATATGTTGCACTTCTACCCTCGCTCACCCCCATTGCTGCAGTTGTACTTGATGCCGAAGTCGGCGTCAGGGCCGCCAGGGTTGTGGGAGGCGGTCAGCACAATGCCCCCGCACACTCCTGGGGATAGTTGTATTCATCATAGCCTTGCTTCAATAATTATTCCATTTATTTATTTACCAAAATTAATTTAACAAAAAAAAGTACCAAAATTTATTATGACACAAAAAATAGTAACCAAAATTAATTTGACACAAAAAATAGTTACCAAACTTGATTAGACAATAAATGGTTACCAAAATTTATTTGAAACAAAAAATAGTTACCAAAATTTATTAGACTCATGAGCACATTTTTCATCATAGGTTTTACTTCAGCAAGCATCTTGCACTAGTTTGCGTGAAGTATATAAAATAGAAGAAGTGCCCACCTCGCTCCCTGATGATGGCAGACACGCAGGGTGTGGAGAGGATGCCAGCCTGGCCTACGATGAGCTTCCGCACCTGCACACACACGCAGTCTTTACCTTTGCATCACCAGAATAATTATAGAACTTTAGGCCTCCCTAACTGCAACAAAATTATTTCAAGGACCATTTAGCATGGAGTTTAGAGAAGGGAAAAGTGTGCACA
Source organism: Platorchestia sp. MABIK (assembly GCA_014220935.1). Taxonomy (NCBI): domain Eukaryota; kingdom Metazoa; phylum Arthropoda; class Malacostraca; order Amphipoda; family Talitridae; genus Platorchestia; species Platorchestia sp. MABIK. The sequence continues at coordinate 12,085 of JACJUY010001111.1, forward strand.
CAATAAATGTGTGCACAATGTGTTTCAATATGAGTCCTGCACTGAAACACTAAGTTCAGAAAGAAGTTTATGAAACCAGATAAAAATTCAAGAAAGTAGCATGTGCTGAAAAACAGGCAATTCACCAGTGAACTAAATTAAGATGGACAAAACAAAAGAAGGCCCACCTAAGCTTCAGCTCGGAACCTCACATCTTCCGACTGGTTATGCTCATTTCCATTGATACAATAATTTCATCCCCTTGAGGGGAATCCCGTGTGTTGTTAAGATTTACTTGAACAATCTTTATACAAAAAATTCAACAGATAACAAAGCCTGTGCTAACCAACCTAAAGGAATAAAGTAACCTTAAAGATAATAAACTCCAAATAAAAATGGCAACTTACGCCATTAGCAGCAGCCATCTTGATGATGATATCCACGACCTCCTCTCCATAGTACCTGCCATCTCCCCCCACCACCACGGTCTGACCCGAGGTTTTGCCGCAGTCCAGGATGCATTGTACGAAGTTCTCAGTGTAGTTCTCCTGCACACACAACACCTCACTTCAATACTACTGATCATCCCAAGTTATATGTATTGTTGCTTTTTGAATTCTAATCCCTCACTTGAATACTTGTAATTATCAGTACTTATATATATTGTCACTTAGCATTTCAACCCCTTACTTGAATACTACTGATCCTCTCAAGTTAAACATAGTGCTGCTTTTTAAATTTCAACACCTCACTTGAATACTGGTAATCATCAGTAGATCAGTAGTTACATGCCACTTTGAATTCATGTGTAATGCAACCTGATGCAGAATAGCAGAGAAAGCTGTTGCAACTTTTCCATTTGATCAATTGAAATATCAGAGACAGAAATGAAACTATATAACCATACTCCTAAACAAAACCTGTTTAAAACACAAAACGTTTTACAGGGTGTCTACTGATATTTCATTTCCAAATTTTACTACTTTTTACTACTTTTTACTACCTTCAACAGCAAAAAATTACTACCTATTTTTTACACAATGAATGTTGTCCAAATGTCCAGATGTAATTAATCGGCCTATAATGAGTAATTTGAATCAATAACATACATAATACTAAAAGGAGCAATCAAAGCATTATTGCAAAAAAGTTACCCAAATTCCTAAGGTCCTAAATGGACTCCAACGAATGTTTGGCAAAGGCCTTGTCTTAAAATCTTTCAACTATGAGGACAACAGTTCATCATATGGAAAAAATAAACTGACTGGAAACTAGTTGACACCAGGGCAATGTCAGATCCCTTTACAGCAGGATAGAATATCTTTGAATTTTGTTATGACCCAACACTATGGCACTTCGGAAATATGAGTTTGTGAACTATTTCTTTCATACCTCAAAATCTAAATGGGCACCCTAATTGTGGTCAATAATGATAACAAATAGGTTATTAACATGTTATATTACGGAACAAATCTCAAAAATTATACAACTTTGCTATGTATGGTAGAATTTTGAACTTTGATTAGATGGAGCATCCCCATGCTTCTATGACGACATCCTCAAGGTAACTGAATCGACANTGCCAAAAGGAACTTCAAAGAAACTTAACTCTCGTTCAAATGATTACACATTGTATTAAAAGATAATTTTATAGCAAAATTCTTTCAGTATTTGGACATAAATTAACGTCATTGAAAAGAGAAAACTTTCAGCTCTACGAAGAGGTAGTTTTTGTCAGGAAAAAAACATTTATAGTTACAGTAAATCGTTGTTTCCCCACATCGAAGTGGACAGAATAAACTCCAGTCTTTTCAAAGGAAAATAATACTGCTCACAATCAAGCTCAGGTCCAAAAAAACACTTTCTGGATATAAATGAACTGTGAAGTGCCTTTGATGTCATTGCAATGTTTCTATCCTGCTGCAACAACTTAGAGTGTGAGAATATTTGTCTTTGAATAAGAATTGGAAGGTTACATGAAGTTTATGAAAATCAAGATTTTACCATCCAAATATATGACTTTGAATTAAACATTATTCATTAGGAGGAATCAAAATGTAATAAGTTTGACTCAGGACTTACTCATCTGAAATTGCAGCGGGAGTCTCTAAAAGCTAATTGAGATTAGATAAGGTTAGTCGTTAGTTTTAGCCGCCTTACCCGCAGCAACAAATGCGATCCAAAGAGAGGAAGGAGGAAGGTACCATTTAGCATGGAGTTAAGGGGGGTCACTTCAACGAATTTTAAAAATTTATCCGATTCGTTTGAAATTTGGCCAATATATGTATTTGTTAAAAAAAAACAAATTTGATCTCATGTAACTTTTTCAATTTAGGCCTTATTCTTTAGAAAAATACGAAAAACTAGTTTTCTGGTACATTTTTATGGATATTTCAAAAGAATAGAAGCCATTGAGTTTGATGCTAGCACAAAACCAAATACAGTTTTAGAATCCTTGAAGCATTTCAAACAAAGTTACAATAGAAAATTTTCCATTTTCAACTTATCGTTTTTTATCTAAGATATTTCATCACTAACATATACACTAATTTTAGGTTTTTAGCATGATTAAAAAAAATTATTCGTAACATTGGGGAAAAAGCTACTGTAACTTTGTTTGCAATGCTTCAAGGATTCTAAAACTGTCTGTTTTTTCCTAGCATGAAAACTCCTCGACTTCTGTTCTTTTGAATGTTGAAAATTATAGGTTTTGGGTATAAGCCATAAACAAATTTTTTTGTGAAGTGTAATATAATGGACAATTTATGTAATGGAAGGCTGTTTTCATTTTTATTTCGATAATCTTCATGCATAACTTCATATTCACACTGTGAATTGTAATTTAAAAAAAAAATAATTAACAATTTTTTTACACAAATAATGCAATTTTATATTTGTAGTCTGATTCATATGAAATTTGACTATCATATGTAGCTCACGAAAAAAAACACAATTCATTTTTTCGATTAAGGCTTTAGTTTTTGAAAAAATTGGAGATATTGGTTTTTTAGCTCATTTTTAATGATTTTTCAAATGAATAGAACTCATTGAGTTTTTATGCAAGAACATAACCAAAGACAGTTTCAGAATCCTTGAAACAATGTAAACAAAGTTAGAGTTTTAAATTTTCCACTTCCCGTTTTGTTTTCTTTTTACATGAGATCAAAATGGGGTTGAAAATTCGGGAATTTTGGTCCCCTTACACCCCCCTGAGGGGGATCTAGTGTCCGTAACGCCATAAAATTTTGGGACCGAATAGACTACCACCTAAGGATCCTTTTTCAACATAAACATAAAAAATACTCATCGGACCGACAGAGGCCTGGGATGACCCCCATATAGGAAACGCAGAATCTACGCAGAAAGGGCCTAGAAACAGAAAGTTGTGAAAGAAGATTATGAAACAAGATTAAAGTTGAAGAAGAAAGTAGTAGGTGCCAAAAACCAGGACAGTAGTGAACCAAAAAAAGTGGTCCTTAACATAACAAAGACATATTTCAACAAAAAAAAAAGCCTACCTAACTCTCAGCTTGGGCCCTCACATTTTCCCCTGGGAGCGCTAAAGCTAATTGAGAATAATTTTATTTCTGAGCTTACATTTGTGAATGAAATACTCTAATTTTTGAGCATCAAGTGCACAAAAAGAACAATTATACCAGCTATGGTGTATATCCCATGGGGACCTGCATCCACTAAAGGTGAAATCCAATTAAATGTAATAATTATTTAGTGATAAGTATAACTACCTATTCGAAAATTAAGGCTAGTTGTTTAATGTTTATTCATAAAATTTAAAAGAATAAGTTCACACGATGTTTTACATTAAAAGAATTGTAATTCGCAATAAAATATTAATTATTTTACTTGACAAACATATTTCAATCAAAGTCACTTTATACACTTATACGAGAAAATATGTAGTTGGGCTATTTCATTTCTCCCGTGATTGTTTATATGCATATTTGATATGTAAGAATAAAAGATGTCAAATGTCAACCTCACAGTCATAAATGCACAATTTTTAAATTCTTATTTTATTTTCAATTTTAATCCCTGATATTGTAAGTTTCTAAGCTTGTATTTCAATGTAAGTGCGCATTAATGGAAGTGTTTTCAACAATGCATCGTCACTGGTATTACATTTTTTTAAATTATATTTATACGATTTATGAAACCTCAATTACCGCATCAAGCAAAGGCCGTCTTTTATTGTTTTCTCTCAATAATTCGTTAATAATAAATTGCCTCAAATGAACCTTCCATCATAAAACTTCTTGATAACTCTCAGATCAAACTGAATGAGAAGAAAAAGTGAACTATTTGTACTGTCATTCGCAAAAATTTGAAACTTTTTTCTATTTTGAGTCCTCCAATCCTAAAATTACACTCCCCTTAACAGGAATATTTTCCATAAACCGAGGCAAATTTCTGATTATAGGAGAAATAAATTTTAAAAAATCTTTATACTTTACAAACATATGTAACATTACTTTAAATTTTCAGAGAATTATTCCACTTCACAATTTTTTTACTACCTTGAGGTATATTTTACTACTTTTTTTACTACTTTTTACTACTTTACTACCTAGTAGACACCCTGTTTTATCCATGTTTAAACTCATTAATGCCACACAAAATGTTACTCTCTATATTTGTATACTAAAACTCATCCCATATTCTATAAACTAACTGGCAAATAGCACATGCAGCTATAAGGACATAGCAACTACTCTCATCATGAAATCTACCTTCATAATTTTGAAGAAATCAATGTACCAAACAAAATATCAGGTTATGAGGGATTGTAACAATATTAATTACAGGCTTACTAGTTTACAATTACAGAATAAAGAAATTAGCAATTATGTAACAGAGAAAATATGTTCGAGATATTCAAAGTTTTACTCTATCATGAAACACAACTAATAGTGATCCCATTTTCATTCTCAAAATCCCCTTTGTTTGCAAAGCCTCTCTTCACAACAGATAAGCATGACTATGTATCTGTAAGAAAACAAGGTTTCCTATATTAGTGTATTTTTGTTGAGCTCTCCTATGCAATAAGAAACTTTTAATATGCAAGGCATGTTTGAACCTCATTTATACAACTAAAAATTTCAAGGCATACATGCTTGGAAGAACAAGCAGCAGTAACATTTCAGTATGCAACTACAGGCCAAAAAAATATATAATCATAATTCTCAACTTTATACAAACTTTCCTAACCAACTAATCCTAATCTATTTTAACCTAAACTATAATGCCATAGTAATTTAAGCTAACTTGTTTCAGCCGAATAAATAACAACAATGAATTTTTACTTACCTAACAACAGTCAAATTACCAACTAATTACTTTCATGTAATAAGGTGTACCCCGTGAAGGAACAATGTCATTGACATCAAGTATGGAAAACACACAACAATCAGTTCACTTATTTCAACTACCAACTCCTCAACTGCTAAACATTCTAGAGGGTATCTCCGAATTGTTTGGTTTCACAATGCATTTTGGTTTCGGTTATTTGTCAAGTTGGATGTAACTTTAAAAACTAGAATTTTAAATGAAAGTTCAGCAATCAAATTGGGCTATCACTGTTAGTTTTGTAGCACAAAAAAAATCATTAATACGTTGTTCATTTCCCATATAAATTCACATACATGTAAACAAGACACAGCCAACACAATCGCACAACACTGTGAATTTGGCAATGACTAACCCAAATTGATGACCACAGGGGACTCTCAAAATACCTTTTCACTACTGAAATTTTCTACAACCTATTGAAGACCCAAAGGGAACTCTAAAAACATCCTCTCAAAACTGAAGCATCCCACCATTTAAATGTGAACACATCACATCAATACACTTGGTTACCAACTTACAAACACCATTGGTTCCGAACAGAAAGCTGAATTGTTTGCAAGTCGTAATATGGTAATACCAGTCTATAATTAGCAATTAAGGTCATTTAAAACCCCATATGTGTACATATATGGTGATCAAAGAGAAAAGATGTAATATTAAAGATTCAAATAATGAGGATAGCTAATCAAAATAAAAATGACAATAAATGCTATTTACCATTAATTTACATAAATAGCATCAGTCAGCTTGCATTCGTATCTCTGAATCTTTGTAACTCGGATGTTTGCAAGTAGGGGAGCCAATGCATATTGATGCAGCCAAAAAAATTTAGCAATTGCTTATGATTGTGAATCGGTTGCAGCTTCCCTTCACACAAAAAAAAGTTCAAATAGAGGAAAGATGAAATGACCATTGTGCATGGAATTAACGGAACATGGAATTTTCAGACAAGGTGTGATCGTGTAGAGGATCTCCTGCAAGTAGAAATAGTAAGTTCAAAAAGATTAGGAAACAAAATAAAAGTTGAAGATGAGAGTAGCAGGTGCTGAAAAACAGGACAACAGTGAACCAAGAAATGATGGTCCATGACAAAGTAAAACCTATTCAATTTCAACAAAAATATAGTCTAATTTCTCAGTTCAGGACCTCACATTTACCACTGGGATTGCTAATTCCCATGGATACAATAGTTGTATCCCCGTGAGGAGAATATTAGCAATTTACATCCCTTAATTCATTACCTTTTAAGGACACATCAACCATATTCACATTTGATCAATTATACAGGATGGTGCAAAAACAATGCATGGAGATGACCGTTTTTTTTTTTTGTGCCAGCCTTTATAATCACTCATGCGGTAAACCAAATTCCTTGCCGCCAGAGTTTACTCACGCAATTCTTGAGTTCAGGTAAGCAACAGAATGGCCTACAGCTCAGAGTTTTGAATGCACAAAGATTAGATAACAAGCCTTTCTAACCAAGACAGCCAGGGTGGCGCCAAAAAACAGTCAAATCCAGCGTTCTTTGTGCCCACCCTTACTTGATAAAAATAAAGAACATACACAGTTATGCAAATAGAATAACTGGGAGTTCTAAGAAACGTCTCTTGACATCAGTATTGTTTATTTGTTCCAAAACAATAGATAAGGTGCACTCAAAATATCCTAAAATAGAAAAATCATTTTCTTGGTTGTACATTTAAAATAGTTTACTTCACTTCTTGGCCTATGAAAGTTCAGATAGTGAATTAGCAAAGACAAGAATTGTACATATTTATACCTCTACAGACAGGATGGTGTTAATTAAGAGTCTTGAACTTTCTTTTGAATGGATGCACAATATGTAATGAGGCCACTAGAGCACTGCAAACACAATATTATACACATATGTACAAGGTCAAGGTACATGTCTGCAAAATTTATACATTTTTATTCTGGATTTAGGAACTAACTTAAGAGAATTAGATACTAGTCTGCAGAATTGACAAACTGGATTTGCACTGTTTATAACAAGACACAAAAAGCTCTGACCTGCAAAACTGAGGCCCTAATTTGCTGCATTTTAGTATCATCGATGTGCTCAATTTAGGTTTTATAAAAGAAATTAATAAGCCCTGACCTGCAAAATTTGAGCACTAATCTGCTGGATTAACATTTTGCCTATGATGCAATCCACTGATGGTCACTGAGGGGATTTTCATAATGCTGCTGCGACTAGCAGTCACTAACTCATTTTTCATGAAAACTCAATGAAAGCTAAATAAAAACGTGATCTACTTAATGTTCATGACTTCCAAAATTGATCTCTTAAATCAACTTTAATTAGAGTTGACTCTCAAATTTCAGTTTAACCCATCACAGGCAGTGTGTTGAAGCAACAGTGACTTACCAGATACAGGCTTTTTACAAAAGGACTTAATGAGCAATAACCTGCAAAATTTGAACACCAATCTATTCAACTCCTGCACCACTCACCTGCTGGAAGACTTTGACAGCTTTTCTCAGCCCACTCGTGCCAGGCTTTTGGCCCTCAAAGGGGCTGGTGGACCGTGTAACTACTGATAGGGCCATAGTGTGCAACCTTCTGCAAGTTAATGAGGAAATTAATGTGTATGACAAAAATATAGTACATGAGCTATGCCTCACAGTAGTATAAGAGCCTCGTCTTACAGCGCAACATGAGCCAAGTTGAATAGAATCATTCAAGTTTAATGGAAGCATATGAGTACAGTCTAACAGTATCACATAAGCCAAGTTGAAAAGAAACATATAAGTCAATGCTAATAAAATCATATGTAACAGCATTCCACATCCAAAACTATTGCCATAAATACTTGCAATAAATTCTACATTACAATAATCACACCAAGAACAGACACAGCTAGCTAATTTGCAAAGCAAAAAAAGAGAGGTATATCTACAGATTGAGCAGTGCATATATAAAACATTCCATCAGAGGAATATGGGATAATTGGCTGTCAAAACTGAATTTTAAACAGAACACAGCATCACTTTTTATAGTTGAATAGATTATTAGGTAAATTCTGACATGAGCTATCATGAAGCTGTTGATATGCAAATTCTATTTTTGTGAGATACTAATATATTCAATAACAAGGCAACATATATATTTAGTTCCTGAGTGATAAGTAATGAATGATAAATTACAAAATACTAGGCATTTAATTATGAGGTTAGATGTAAAATGAGATACCTCTCACAAATCTTACAATATCACTGCATTTTACTTTCTTTTGTTACAGGTTACACATTTGGTGACAACAAAGTTCGTGCAGCCCTCATGTTGCTAAGTAAGTAAAGGGGCTCCCCTTAAACATTCACATTTACTCATTTTTACGCATTATACCATACAGAGTAACTCCGCACGGAATAATTCCTCATTAACGCTCCAACCATCTCTAACCTTGTGGTTACAGCAAAAACGACAGTACATATTACTTCCTTTGCGAATCAGGATTTTTTAACTCGTATGCCACGCATTCACGCTGACGACACCACAAAACAAATGTCACGTCTGGCAATTGAGTGTATTTGAAACATCTGATAAAATAAATAAGATAATTATATAGAAAACTCAAACCCCTGTTAAATGAAACGCGCCACACGCAGCGGTGTACCCAACAACGTCCTTGTACGGCGCCAGATTTGGCACTACAATTTGTTGCGACCGACGACTTTTGGCATCAGCTGATAACTTGTTTGAATACTCGTAAAACGTTCAACAAAGAAAGTTATTTAACGAATTAAAAATTGATACTTTCAAAAATTTCCTTGCCTATTTACGTTTCAAACAAGTTTAAACAAAATTTTCCCTAATGAAACTGATTTGTATGGCATTACTTTAGAATAAAACATCGAGTCTCACAACTTGAACACCGAATCGGATGATGAGTGCGTACGCCGGCGCGTCCTCTTCAAGGTCATTTCGTGTCCTGGCGCTCGGCCTCTGTCTCCATGTCATTCATAGCAACAACCGTTGAGTATCAATGAGGTCTGCGGTCAAGCTATTTGTAAATGAGACGCTAGTCGTAATGACCATGGAATATGAAACAGAAATATTTCGCAAGTTTGGTTGCAGGTTCAAAATAAGCACTTCCGACCTGAACAAATTTAAAATGTTTCGCAGTTGATAATGCATTAAAACTATATTTCTATATCATAAAAATTGAACTAAATAAGCCTAATGTTATACACAAAGATTTTTTAATCTTAAGTTTTAACAGCAGTTTTGTTTAGCAATTTTGAACTGCTGTATTTCTAAATTTGTTCCGAAATTAATGAATCATTCGTAATATATCCCTGTAGACACATAGTATTTTTTTGTTTAATAATAAATTGAACTTTAAAAATTTCTCTAACTCAAGGGGCTTGAATGAATGAATAAAGTATATGCTAGATAAATTAGAAAGTATCTCCTATAACGTAGGACGCACGTCTGGAAGGTTTATTCAATAATCACAGGCGTTCCTATGATGAAAATACGATAATTGAAGGACTAGAACAGAACCAGCATCATTTTATTCCAAAATATGTTGTGGTTAGGGTTGCATCCCATTGAAAAGAGAAATTTTGGAGGCACGGAGAAAACATGAACAAGATTTTCGTGAATCGTTCTCACTAAAACGAAAACCAGAGAACTCAACATCGTGAGTAGTTCATACAAACCAATTCAAACAATTTTATTGATTGTTCTAGCTCACTTTAGCATTTGCTCTAAGTTTCAACAGTTTGTGAGGTGTTAACTAATGGAGAGAGTGGCAAATGCTAATACAAGGGCCTAGATTTCAGACTTTGGACAAGAAATGCATTGGTTTGATACCAGATCTTTACCCATGGTATTTTCACCAAATGCAGCTATGGGAGTACTAACCAACGGATGAGAAATTAGAGGGGAAAAATCATCTACTCACTGTTAGGTAAGTTCTGTTACGTTAGTTGGTCCTTCACCAACTTCCTTCCATGTGAACCCTATAACGAACAAATTTTTGGAGTCTTAAACGAAATATTACGGTAATCTATCATAAATTATCATATGAAACCTAGTAAATGTTAACTTTTCATCAGAACACTCAGAAAATGAGAACGATGTGAGTGATTTCCAAATGTTCTTCAAAAATAACAGTGGTTGGCACAGGATTAAGAGGTTCACATACAATTTCTATGCCTCGATTGTATTAACGGTGCAATTAGTAAAGACATATCTAATGGAAATGAGGATCTCTCTAACTTCCTTATAATTGGTACAAGAGAAAATAGCGGCCATCCCCGGTCATGTATGTTGAAATCTTGATTGTAGCACCTTGAATGTACATGTGTATGTGTATTATGCTAATAATGTTACAGCGCTCTCGTGTCAGAATGTGTTTAGAGAACACTCTGCTCTTAAAACTGTTTTCACGGTTTGACCCTTTTTTGGTCCCAATCGCCTCTCGCCGTAGCCACGTAAACAAAGCATTCGTACTTGCTAGCCTAGCTTGTCTCGCAATGCATTCACTGAAATATATTGTGTTAGTGTTGTTATGAATCGTGATTACCCTAACCTAAATTAACAATGTAGTAACTCAATCAGTCGCTATTACAACCTAACCGCAAATTATCTTACGAATGCCACACACTGACCTGCCACAGCGGGTGATCCAATAAACTCATGCCTAGACTCCAGTCTTGTACTTCTCGTGTAGCCTTGCTATGACTTGAGTGTAGGCTGTTCGTACGAATACCGTACACTAAGCTGGTTTCCCAGGCCAACCAATGGCGTACTTCCAAATCGGTCAGACATCGCATTCCATTGCTTCTAGATCGGGCGTACTTAGCTCTTTCACTCGAGCAGTCACAAACTCTTCTAGTCATTCAACTGTGAGCGCACGGTCGGAACCTTACTTCCTCTCTGACGCTACTGCCACGTTCAAAAGCTTCATTGTCAGGCCTCGTACAGGTTGCCCCTGCACTGTGGAGCGAGACAGGCGCTACGTCAGTGAGAGCTTCAACAACAAACAAACAAACATCGGCATCTTACTTTATTTCTAATCAAGCCTGATACGAATAACTTTGTACATTGGTTTTGCAAATGCCTTATAACTAACGACAGGACGGTTTCCCTCGGTCAAGACTGGTACCCATTTCAGACACCTGGGTAGAGTAGGGTATTGTAATTTGAGTTTTTCACCCTAAACCCAATCGAGAAAGGCGCCACACAGCACCGGGATTCGAATCCTCGAACCTCCCCGGAAGGGCGGGTTCTTTAACCACACGGCTACGGCGAGCACCAAAGGAAGCATTCTTTCACTGGACAAGTGCTGTTGCACAAGTGCTTCCAAATAAGTAATCCTTCAACAGACAAAGTTCTTCCTCACCAAGCGCTCCAATGTCAGTGCTTTCTCACAAATGCTTCTTACCATTACTAACACAACCAATCAAGCTTTCATCAGCGCTTATTCACCAAGCCCTTCTTCGCTCTACCCATATGAATGGGTCTGACAGCTCACGTCTACGCTCTGAGTACTACTACGTCCAACACCTCTGATGTGTGCCGCAATACTCTCTCGCTGACTCTCCAGCCAACGCTCGCCTTTGAGGTCCTGAGCCGTTAACGAAGCCGGCATAGTTAACACTCCAAGTTCACTCATCATGAAACTAGTAACCAACTGAGGCCTCGTCACCGACTACGCCAAATCACCCGTACTGTTGTTTCTAAACACTTGGAGCAATGCATGAAGGACGTCTGTGGTGCCTAGTAAAATTCTAAAAAAATTATTACTAATTTTGTATTAAAGCTGAAGTGTCGGTTGCGATTCAAAATTCATTTTATTGACATCAAACAAATTAAATATTGCACGAGCGCCTAACGCATTGATATACTGACGGCTTTTTGGCAACATCCATCCAAGGCCGATCGGTAAGCTGTAGACACCAGCCTATTTCTCTACCAACACTGGTACGATGTAGACGTGCTGTGTGCTCCTCGATACAACCGTCTGGGTGAGTGTCTATTTTCTGTCGGTGTAAATGTTCAATTATTGTGTTGTTGAAATAGCTACTGCTCATGTTCTAATTGTTTTTGGTGTTTAAGGGTAAATTATTTACCGAGCTGGAAAGATATTAGTACGGATCAAGTGAAGTGTTATACCTTGTAATATTCAAGCTACGGCTGATGAGCCTATATTTTAAAGCCACGTCAAATTAGTTAATTGACTAAATACGACATGGGCCCATGGCCGGTAAAATCGTTTAATTCATTTCTTGTCGTTTAATTTCGTCATTTGATCATTTAATCATTTAGTAAAACAACATGCGTCTATAGTCAGTATCATGATTTAATTAGTCGTGGCGTCATGTGGGAATATCATGTTGTATTGTTCTGACTTAGCCTATCATTGCAGGTCTACCCATGCTACCCCCTTATTCCCCTTTATTCGCCTTCACACATCCTGTATTCACCTGAACTCACCTTAACCCTTACATCGCAGTAACTGCGTTCGACCGAAGTAAGATACCTTTTGCCTTGTGATTACGTGAACCATAATCAGACCATTAAACTTATTTCTATGATCGACTTATTACTATTCCCCACCAGTCATTATACTCAACGATAAATCCTAGGGAGGTTTCAACCAGAACATTGAAACCACCAAACGCCTAATGCAATTTCTTCTCTGACTCCCGGGACTCGATGACACACAATCTCTGAGCTTGACTCCAGAGCAACTTACAACTCAGAATTTAATTGAACCATCAGAACAAACCGTTTCCTTTTATCATTATTTTTTCTGGCATCACTCGCACTAACTCTAAGCATAAAAATATTAAAAGTATATTCCAGCACTCATTTCGAACGCCTGAATGGAATGAAAAACATTATTAACTAATTTCAGACTTCGTAAGGCTGTTTCGAAAGAGTGAAGAGAAGGAATCATTTGGTATCGACTGTAGTAACGCAAATCAATATACAATACGTGTTTTGACATAGAATACCCTGTGCATCGAAGCAGCAAATGGGGGATGAAGGAAAATAAAAATGAAGAAGAGATAGCGGAGAAAGTTTCCACTTTGAAATGAACAAAGTGGGCATTAAAAACTAACCTAACTTTGAAATTAAGGTTTGAGGTAAGCTAGCAGTATCCCAGTGGGGGCGCCAGTCCTTAAAGCCTGCGTCAGTCTAAACACTAAACAAACATAAGCATATAACTTATCTTGTATCCCTGTGAGGAATCGAGTGCAGAATTTGGACAAAATCTTCTAGTTCCCATCAAGGAGAAACACCAGGCTCACACCGCGAGACTTGAACCCAAAACAACCTCATACCAGAACGAGTCACGTTAAAATACAAAGGGAATCACCCGACATATTAGGACCCACGTTGGCCAACTTCAACATGTCCTACATCGAAAACCTGGTGATCAACACTATACCTGCTAAGCTAATATTGTACTGTAGATACGTAGATGATATTTTCGTTGGAGTAAAAGTTGTAGAGCAGTTGTAGATGTTAAAAAAATTATGACAGATGAATTGGTGTTGAATTTTACGAACGAGTTGGAAGGGTGTGGGAAACCCATTTTCGATGTCTTGGTTGAAGCTTCTCACGATACTTTTAAAGATCAGGGTAGGTCAAGGCTTCTCATGCTAGAGGAACCATAAATCACGATTGCAATGCTTTGCAAGTGTACAGAGAGGGTGTCATACGTGCTTTAATAAATAAAGCTAATAAAGTTTGCCACAACTATGGCAGTTTTCATTCTGGAATGCTAAGAGTTAAACGCTAGCTAGTCAATAACAATTTCCTTAATACTCTGATAAAACTACTGATAATTTCTTAAACCGAATCTTGGGCAGGAGCAATAATCCTCAGCCTCATACGCGCCATATTAATATATTGTATGAAAACGAAACGCATTAGAATTACAAAATTGATGAACGAGTCCTTAAGAATATTTTCGAAACCTTTGTTAAACCTACAGATCCATGTACGCAACCAAAGTCTGTGTGAATTCTAAAAATCGTGAAATCAGTGATTTCTTAGTAAAAAATATTTCCAGATCCAGGGTCAATGACTAGACAGAGCCAGTGTGAAATTTCATTTTAAGTGTGAAAGAAGAGAATGCAAATTTCTTGATAAATACTATATTGGCATGACTAGGATGACTCTGAAACACAGACTAACTGCGCACGAACTGTATATGAAGGTTCTATTTTTAATCATTTCTCTGCCGATCATGGTTGTAAGCCCTCGAATGAAGATCTTCATTCAAATGCACAATTTTTATATCATGTTATTAAAAAACAGTATTTACAGACGTGAACGAGCAATTTACCCACTGGGACACATATGGCCCAATATACGGAGAACGAGTTAGTACGTGAAGAACTCGGACTGTTTCGCAAAGCTGAAAAACGAGTCACTGCCAACTTTTAGGCCACGGTGGACGCAAGTAATTATCAGCTTCACACGCGGATGCGGAAGGTGTATAAGACCTAACTAGACGCTCGGTTATCTTACCTACTAATAGTACTCTTGTGTGTTTTAAAATGTATATGTTTGTTTGGTGTCCGCTTCTTCCGTCTCTCTGTCACGCTTATAAAGATGCTGAATGACCATATCTGTGAACATGTACAAGAATATTTGGTACGTGTAGGTTATCTGTCACTACTTTTAATTATGGTTTCCTTGTGATGTTAAGGTTAGGTTAAGTTAGGTTATCTTAATTGAATTATTATTAATTTTTATTATTTTAATCTTTGTTTTGTTTCAGGCCAAAACGAATCTTTGGGACCTTCCAAGAACTGAAGAGGTACTTCCCAGAGATTCATTATATATACAGTGGCGCCAGAAAGTAACTTCGCACTGCCTCATTTTTATTATATTTTAAATTGTAGTAAATATAACTAATCATTTGAAGCAAACTTTACACCATAAAATTCAACGCCTTTTAATCTATAGACATGTATTCTCAAATTTATTTTTCTGCCACCCATTAACTGTGTAGGCGTCATTTTAAATGAAATGGACAAGTCCGCAGGACAAAAAGAAACTCCGCACAACAAAAAACTTTAATTAAAGAACAATATTGAACAATTCTGGTGATTTATCATATTCATTAGGTTAATATTTAGTGGCATGACCTTTCTGTGCCTTAACAGCCCTCAATCTCTTCGGCATGCCCTCGATCAACCTACGGCAATACTCTTGATCCAGACAGTCCCACTCCTCTTTTATTTTACCCCAAAGTTCTTCCAAATTTCTAATGTTTTCGTGCCGTAGTTTGTGCTTGATGTTATGCCAAACATTCTCAATAGGATTAAGGTCTGGATATTGAGCAGGCCATTTCAAACAGAGGATATTGCGCTCCCGAAGAAAGTTTTTCCCATTGCGAGCCGTGTGGATAGGCGCATTATCATGCATAAAAGTGCATTCTTCATTTGGAAGACTTTCAAAATAATCAATAAAGTGTTATCCCAGCATTTGGAGGTATTTCCCGGAATTCACCCTGCCTTCCAGCCTAACTAGAGGCCCGGGACCATAAACACTGATGACACCCCAGACCATCACAGATCCACCAACACCTTGGAGCGTCGATACTGTACACCTGTTCTTAAATTCTTTGCCCTTGTAGCGTCTAACGTATTGCCTGCCATCACTTCCAAGCCTATTGAATTTGCATTCATCATTAAACAGAACTTTGCTCCAGAAAAAAGCGTCTGTTTCTTCAAGGCTCTTAGTGAAATTCAAGCGACGCTTTCTGTTCTTTGCGGATATCATTGGTTTACGTCTGGCAATGCATCCCCTTAGCTTAAACTCTTTCAGCAGATTCTTGACAGTTGACACAGAGCACTTTCCAATCAGACCACACTCATTACGCAGCTCTGGGGCACTTTCAAATCTGTTGCGAAGACTCCGGATCTGTATGGCATGATCTTCTCTGGCCGATGTCACCCTTGGACGTCCACATTTTGGGATGTCATGAACGCTGCCAGTCTTTTGATGCTTTTGCAATGTTAGCCGGACGGTTTTTTCTTCACAATTCAATCGACGACCAATTTCATGGTTGGATATTCCATCTTTGTGTAGTTTAATTATCTCCTTGCTGTTATCAACGGAAAGACGAGGCATGACTAAAATTTGTTAAAGATTTTAGCACTTTATCTTCGCTAGCACTGATAACAATCACAAATGCCCGATCGCAGCTTAAAAGCGCACATTGTAGCATATTTACATCGAAATCCTAACATGCGGAGTTTCTTTTTGTCCTGCAGACTTTGTCCATTTCATATAAAATGACGCCTACACAGTTACGGGGTGGCAGGAAAATACATTTGAGAATGCATATCTATAGATTAACAGGCGTAGAATTTTTTGGTGTAAAGTTTGCTTCAAATGATTAGTTATATTTGCAATAATTTAAAATATAATAAAAAAAGGCAGTGCGGAGTTACTTTCTGGCGCCACTGTATATGTATAGAAAGTAGATAAATTGCATAAGAAATAAATATGAATCAACAAGAAAACCTTCTCACATGAAAAATCTACTCATACTGTCCAGAACATCAATTCAATATTCATAAAAAAATTACATTTTCTACCTTTTCCCCTAAACAAGTGATGACAGATAACCCACAAGTAGTAGTAGTATTAATTTGCTAGCGCTTCAGTAATTCGTACTATATCGCGCCGTAGATCTCACAGTTCAATAATACGAAATTCACATCGTTACACGGAAGCACACTATCTAATTGTTGTTCAAAGTTTGTCACTATCACCATTATGGAAAACACAGCAACAGCCATCACAAAAACCGCCCTAATTGCCACCCACATTGTTGTCATCTTATAAGAGCCCCAGTTGATCTTTGTAGGGATCATCCACAGAGCCATGCACAATCCGCAAGCACAGGACAGCCAAAACACCCCGTAGGGGATTTCAGCTGCCCACCCATTTATGGCCGGGTGCCTTACCCACGCTGAAATCCCCAGAGGCATCTACGCAGCGCGCCCGGCCATGTTGCAGTTTAGTCATCCACATCTCAGACGTGAAGAAAGTTCTTCTTGCTTACGCTGTTCTTTTCTGGTTAAATTTTAGATATCAAGTTGCACTGCTCTAGGAACATCTTAAGCGCTGTCACACTGAAAATTGAGCGCTCAATTTCCTTGATCATTCCGGTCATTACATCCTCATCAGGACCTCGCAGTCTCGGGAAACATACATTCCTGGCAGCAGCATATCGAGGGCACTCAACAAGAAAGTGCTCGACAGTCAAAGGAACGTGGCATCGCTCACATCGTGGTTGCGGCTGCCGCTCCATCAAGTCTCCGTGCGTCAATCGGGTTTGGCCAATACGAAGGCGGCAGAGTATCACCTCCATCCGACGAGGGCGGCAACTAGACGATATCCACTCACGCACGGTGGGCTTAATACTTTTTAATTTATTATTAATTGTTCTGTCCCACTCCTGTTCTCACTGCAGCTTTTATCCGAGGGTAGTAGTCTCGGAATGGGACCATCAAGTTCAGCGTAACCCACAAGTATCGAATATTTTAACTGCGGGTATTATTAGCATGGATATATTTGCTTGTCATGCGCATCGGGAAGATTTGTTTAAGGAAAATATTGAATTCTCATCCCGCCATTTTTGAAGGTCCGTGTACACTAGCATCAAATAGAACAGCCTTTAGCATAAAATTGTAGTCGATTCTTGAGTCGTCCGAGTTGTAAAAGGATCAAAATTAGCACAAGGCATTCAACTAATACGGTACTTGATTGCAAAGCAAGTGGATATCAATATAAAAATTGAAAAAAGATTTTGCGTACTCCTATCCTATCCTGAGAGTCCTTGCTTTTCGTCAAACTAAATTTTCAAGTTAATTTGATAGAGTAGTCCTGCTTATTTAAGAAGCAAGTACTGCTGTCTTGCTGCATCTTCTAACTTGATAAAATAGATGAATGTATTAAGATATTGACTACATTTGCTCGGTTGCTACGGTTGGTTGGGTTAGGTCCGCAGTGACGTAATTGAAAAACAGTTTCTCCTGATTGATAAGATTTTCAGCCTTTCTAAGCGTGAAAAATATAATTGCAGGATCATTTAATATTCTAACTTATACATTAGAATATATTTCACATAAAGATAGAGAAATAATTGAGCTGTTAGTCATTGAAATTGACAGGTACATGAATAATTTCCTTAGTGGTACACGTTTGTGCCAATAAAAAAGGATGCTTTATTCCTATCAATCATGTCTGATACATATCATCTTGTACATTGGGATTTCAAGTGCCTTATAACTAACACCAGGACGGTTACCCCCGATCAAGCCGGTACCCATTTCCGGCCCCTGGGTAGAGTGGGGAATTGTGGCTGAGTTCTCCCTTTACCCAATGGGGAGAATCACCGCACAGCGCCAGGATTCGAACTGACGACACTTTCACGGATGGGCGCGTTCTTAACCACTCAACCACGACATACGAAGTCAACATGTTGACAGATAGTTGCTGTATAATCTGCAAGACTTTAAAATAAGAAAGGTTAAATTAGAGATTAGAGAACTTATTTGAGTCTCTATATCTATCACGGTGTTTTAAAGAGGGAAAGAATGAAGGCACCATTTAGTATGAAGTTAAGGGCACGGGAAACCAATGCAAAGCAGTGAATTAGGAAGGTTTATGAAACAAGAATATAACAGTTGAAGAAAGTAGAAGGAGCTGGAAAACAGGATGGCGGTGTATTGACAAAAAGATAATATATGAACAAAAAACTTCGACTATAACAAAAGAAGTCTCACGTAACTTTCAGCTCGAGACGTTACATCTCCCTTCAGAAGGAAGAACTCTGGAATCCTACTTGCTTTCATTAGAGCACTAAGTTTACTCTACTTTACTTTAAAAAGACTTCCAGGCTCCTACAAAAGTGTTGCTTGTAACGCACAGTGCAATAAATGACAGGGAAAATCAAACACTCCAATGAGGTCACTTGTACTGAGAAAAAAAACTGCACAAAAAATGCTTCTTTGCAGAAGTTCCACGGCTACTGCATTTGATTTGTCCTGTCACATTTTCCCCGGGCGTACCTATACATTTGCAGTTCACAAAATAAATTTTCTTGCCATAACGAGGCGTACGAAGTGGGAGTTACTGAAAACAGTAGAATTCATTTGAATTTTTGCGCCGACACTACGAATGTACGAAACTAAAGTAATACACTTTGTTTGCTTGGTTGTCACCGTCCACGCTGTTTTCAGTAGCAATATGGGGAAAATCCTGAGCACCGTCTTTAGTAATACCCTTGTGCAAAATTCTCAACCACCGGTTTTCCGTAATACCAACCCTAGGGCCAAATTCTAAACACCCTGCTCCCTGCAACACTCCAGGGTTAATTCTAAACACCGTGTTCCCGCAATACTCTAAGGAAAAGTTCTCAAAACCCAGTTTTCGGTAATGCCCGAGGGTAACATTCTCACCTTACTTTCTGTAATATTCTTATGGAAAATTTTCAACGCCCAGCTTCAAGTAATGAAATAGGATAGAATTCTCAATTCTATGCTTTCACATACAGTAGAGCACGATCTGGAATTCCCACACATTGTATGGTGGATTCGATTTGTTACAAATGCCAATTTTACGATTGCTCCTTAAAAGTTAGGTAAAAAAGCAACCTGACCCAACGCGGCACAGGCGTTCTAACATTCATAACGTTCTTCTGACAGCACCTCTGTGGCAGCAAAAATGACCGTAAGATAAACGCTGGAGGTGTAAATATAAAGAAGTAGGCAGAGCAAATAGAAGTATGAAAGGGAGAGATTTGTAATGAGATATATTAGTTCAAACCACTTCAAAGAAAATGGTATTCCTAACCGTACCACTTAGTAAGCAGTTTAAAGATAATCATACCTAAAATTAACCATTTCGAGTTGGACAGCTTTTGTATTTTAGGGTGCTGTGATCCAGTTGATCAGCAATTTTTTTTACGTATAATGCCGGTTAATAATTGTAGTTTCTTCGCTAGCTGGCACTGGGAGCAATCAAAGAATTGACTGCCGTGTGAGCATGTGGCTAGTACAAAACCTTTCACAACGCAATGCAAGTCATATACGTACAGTTGCTTGAGCGCGAAAATTGATTATTGCAAATGCATTTAGTTGGTGCCCGTGCTTGATTGGTGTCTGACGACACGGGACTCGGGGACAACGGGAGAAACTTGGCTCGTTTGTGTTATTTTCCGCTTTATTTCGTGCGAGAGGCAGTTAGCATGATGCTCTGTTTGAGGGGAAAACATGTTTCCAGCCGTATATAGGTGCCTAGCATCATATACTAACACTTGAACCGCCATGGGTTAAACTAAAGTTCGATATACAACTCAAGTTTTGGTTTAAATAGCAAACATTAAGTGGATCGTGCCTTCATTTGCGTTTGTTCAGTATTTATGAAAATTGAGTTTGTGACTACTGGTCGGTCAGCAGCAATATTAAAATTGGCTCCGTTAACACAGGCAGCGCACGTCGCGGTCAACGTGTTAGAAGGATAAAATTTAGTCACAGTCTAGTTTAGTCAACTTGAATCAAGTGTATTAGTTCAACAACAGGAGGCCAATTCCAGAATTCTCGTTTTGGTTGATATTAGATCTAAAATTGGAGAAGTTGGTTTAAGCCTCCATTCCTACAGCAAATGTGTTCCAAAAAGAGGAAGGTTGAAGGCAATTTTTAATATTGGAGTTGGGCAACAAGGAATCTATGCACACGGTGCATAGAAACAGTAAGTTGAGAAAAAAGTTCACGAAGCAAAATAAAAGTAGTAGATGCTTTAAAAAAGGACAGCAGGGAACCGGAAATAGACGGTTCGAGATAAAACTATTTCAACATATGGAAGGCCTACTTAGCTTCTAGCTCGGGATCTAACATATTCCCCCTGGGAGCGCTAAATCCCACGGACACAACAGCAGTGTACCCGTGAGGGGACAACTCGACTACAACAAAATTTCAGAAACACGACTATTGAAAGACAATAAAACAAGCATGTCATTTTCAAGTACATACCATAAAACGATGTATTTTTTTTACACGTACGTAAGATACAGACCGAAAAAAAGCGTTGCCTGGAATATCGTGTCTACACCGGCGATTTCGGACTATTGTCGTACCTCGGCAGCGGTAGCAGAAGGAGATATTCTCTTAGCGCAAAACGTTGCCAACCGCAGTCGTGGTTCTTCCTTGTTATGGTTCTAGCTTTCAAAATTTATTGCTGATTTAAACACACGATCGGTAACTCCGTCCTTGTTTAGATGAGACCCTCCCTAACCCAATAAAGGTGTTCCCAAAAGAAGAAGGAGGAAAGCACCATCAATTATAGAGTTGAAGGGATTGGTAACCTGTGTACAAGGTTTGTTGCCACACCCTGCACATTGGAACAGTAAAAATGAAGTTTATAAAGTAAGGCAAAATTCGAAGCAAAACTAATAAGTGTTGAAAAAAGATAACAGTGAATTGAAAATAAATTTTCCTTTACCAAACAAATACCCCTATTTTATTTCAACAAAAGAAGGTCTGAAGGTCAATCTAACCTGCACTTCGAGACCTCACATTCTCCCCTTGGCTGCGCTCTTGCTTAATAAATGAAGCCCCGTTCAGCAATTTATCCAATAACTCAAAATAAAATTAACTGTATCATCAATAAAGTAAAAGTTTATACAAGATTTACATGCAAGTGCAGTGCACCAAACATGACACAAGCACAACACGGTCAGAGGAACCACAAAAATTACCCTAAAACAAAAAAAGTTGCCGTAAATGCTGAAAAAATTACCCTAACTCTCAATAACTCCACTCGTGCGACGAAATTGATTAACAATATTATTGTTGTTCGAATAAAATGAATTATTCTAAAACGAGAGCTCCAGTTCAGCTACGAGTTGAGGGTAGGAATACCAAATACTACTCTGAAGTAAATGTCAAGTTTTAAAAATAGCAAGTTTTACTCAGAGTTCTCTGAAACGGTAGATTATTATGGTCAATTTTACAAAAAAAAGGTTAAATAAACTTCAAGTTAATGCAAAAGTCACAGGCTCGATATCTTCAGCAATATTATGCTTCCAATACACAAACTTACACGGACTTCCAAATGACAACTTACACGGACTTCCAAATGACAACTTATGTGGACTTCTAAATGACAACTTACACGGACTTCCAAATGACAACTTACACGGACTTCCAAATGACAACTTATGTGGACTTCTAAATGACAACTTACACGGACTTCCAAATGACAACTTACACGGACTTCCAAACGACAACTTACGCGGACTTCCAACAACAAATTCGCACCGACTTCTCTACAAAACACACACGGGCTTTCTTTTTACATCTGCCTTCGGACCTATCGGTAACATTACGTTTTACCAAATTGATTTACAGAAAAAGTGCCAAATTCAGTTGCAATGTTCCCTAGCAACTCTACAATACAGTTGCCTGCAACAAACTCAGTTGCTACAGTCGCAACTTCAGTAGATGCACTGGAAGATATTGCCGGCAACTCTGCAATACACACTCAGTTGTCATTGACTCTCCATTTCCATTGTAGGCAAAACTCGGTTGCCATTGAATCAGAAGGTTGCTGTAAGTTGCCATTGACGGTGAATGTTGCCACTGACGCTGAATGTAGGTGAGAGTTGCCATTACGAGCAGCACTCAGTTGCCCCGCTTGTTGATCTTGCTGGCGACGATGTCCCTGAACTGCGTGAGTATCTTAGACTCGCGCTTCTGCCGCTCCTCCCTGCTGAACATGGCCAGCGCGCGCTTCTCGTCTGCAGAGTAGATCTGGTTCTCCTTCCGCAGCCGCACCGCCTCCATCCGCCGGTGCCGAGACCCTGCACATACATTGGATTATATTTTACTTCAAGATTTCTGGACACAACATCCTGTTTAAGCGACCATGGACACACATTGGATCAGTGTTTCTTATCCATTTTGCTCCCTCGCCCTCTTAAAAATAGTCAGGGGAAATTGTATGCAGATAGACTGGTAAATAAGAGCTCACAACAAAGAATATTGTAAATAGGCTTTCAAAGATATTCAATAGTGAAAGTTGGCTCTTTTATCAAAAACATTACAGGGAAAAATCAGGCTTAAACTGCGGAGGCTCGCTTAAGAATCACTGCATTAGATTATATGCTCCTTTAAGACTCCTGGACACAGCAGTCATGCAAGACTTGCACATTGCGTTTGTAGCAAAATTACTACGCAGGCATTGCAACTATTGAGCTCGAATTTTTCCAACGAACAGCATTTTTAAGGTAAAATTTTAGAACCGTCGCTCTTATACCATTAGAACACCACATTCATGTAGATAGATTATATGTTATATGATAGTTTAAGCCTCTTTAACTGCTGAAATAAAGGGCATTTCGAAGAGAGGAAGGAGGAAGTCATTATTTAGTAAGGAGATGAATGAACGCAAAATTTAAGCACAAGATGCATAGAAACAGTAAGGGAGTTTAGACAAAGAAGTTCATGAAATGAAATAAAAGTTGAAGAAGAAAGTAGTTGGTGCTGAAAAACACGACAGTAGCAAACCGAAAAAAAAGGTGGTCCTTAACATAACAAACACATTTCATTTCACCAAAAAAAAAGCCTACCTAACTCTCAGTTCGGGCCCTCACATTGTCCTCCTGGGAGCGCTAATTCCCACAAATACAATAGTTGTATCCCCCTGAGGGATGGCTAGCTGAACAATAGGTGCATTTTTCCCTAGAAAAATGGCTTTCCCTAGTTTCTTCTAACATGGTCCTCATTCTGATGTTGGTGACCACCTGATGTCAGCGGCAGTTTAATGACGGTGGTTGTGATGACGGTAATACGAGTACATAAATGCTGACGTTTAAAGGTTATTGACGTCATTAACCCCTTCCCCAACAATTTTTTGTTAAAAAGTTTCTTTTTCAGACTAATTTTTTTATTTTGGTTCTATGTAGTATTTTTGATGCTGGTTATGAAAGCAGTTGGTAGTTATTTTTTCTTCCCATTTTTGTGGTTAACTTTTTATTTTGAAAATACCTTTGTCGGCAAAAACGAGTCACCCCCCTCCTCTTCCTCCTCCTCATTTGTCGAGAAATAGTCATTGTCTGATTAATTGGCAGAGTTATCAAAAGTACTCAAGCTTCGGAGGGAAGGTTCATATTCACTATCTTCCATTGAACTAGACATTTGGTGTGTTACATTTCAAAATGCTACAAAATAATGAATGCAAATGTAGATGCAAACAACACCCATCCGACGACAATGGCTGTTGGAGCAAGTCCAGTAACTATGTCCTTGAAATCTCACAGCTCTACCCTATCGCCTCTGCCAGGCGTACGATTTGACGAGAATACTCGTTTCACACGTAGAATGGCTAACAAAAGGCTTAAAATCGACAAGTATATACGTACGTAGCTGGTTTTAGAAGGTAAAGTTTTAGACGAATATACTCGTCGAGGACTGAAAAAAGAACATTTTGTGAAAACGAGTATACACGTTTCTGCCGGGGAAGGGGTTAAATCAGAGAAAGTCGCAGTGCGGACACACCGGCCCCCACCTGCCAAAACCAAGGCACTTTCACTCTACCACAATATCTATTATATGACCATGATTTCAAAGGCATCACTGAATAATGGCCACCCCGACCCCACCTGACATGACGTAGCCCTCGGTCTCGAAGGCGGTGATTTCGTCGGACGTGAGCCCGATCTCCCCACGTCGGGGGATGCGCTTCCCCTCCGCTACGAAGGCCGCCATGGCAGCGCCCTCCCCAGGTAGCAGGGCCTGCAACGCGGGGCTTGGTTACTCCACTGTCTTGTTCTAATTACACTTACATAACCACATCTACACAAAGCTATGTCTGGTTTACTCCACTGTCTTGTTCTAATTACACTTACATAACCACATCTACACAAAGCTATGTCTGGTTTACTCCACTGTCTTGTTCTAATTACACTTACATAACCACATCTACACATATCTATATCTGGTTTACTCCACTGTCTTGTTCTAATTACACTTACATAACCAAATCTACACATATCTATGTCTGGTTTACTCCACTGTCTTACCTACAGAGTGTCCATGAAAAATGAATCCACTGATTGAGAATCTATGACAACATTTCTTCTTTTATTCATTAAGCTACACTTAAAAGGGATATAAGATATTTAAATAGATCTAAATTAAACTACCCAGCAGTATGATAGATACACATTTATTAAAATATAAAGTCAGTGGATACAATTTTTGTGGACACCCTATATAACCATATCTACAGTGAACGTCACTGTCTTTTAATATATCTAAATGCAATTATATAACCATATCTGTGTAGCGAATGCCACTGCCTGCTGCTATGTGTAAATACAAAGACACAACCATACATTCAAGAAACTGGATCTCGTGTACTCCACAGGCTTAGTCGAATTACACCTACATAACCATATGCATGTCTAGATCTTGAGTAATCAACGATCTAGCGTTTAATTGCAATTGTGTATACATTTGTACAGCTTTGTGGGTCTAGATATCTATGTGTGTGTGTGCTACTCTGATCGTTTTTATTTTGTCATCATCTACGCACTGTGACCAGTACAAACAAGGTATAACTCAACACTCTAGTTTCAGTAATAACATGGGACAAAATTCAAAACCCTGATTTCAGTAATAACATAGGACAAAATTCAAAACCCTGATTTCAGTAATAACATAGGGCAAAATTCTCCAACCACTCTCTCCTCTCACCACGATGCCACCCTCTTCTTTCACCACCATACCACTTTCTCCTCTCACCACCATACCGCTCTCTCCTCTCACCACCATACCACTCTCTCCTCTCACCACCATACCACTCTCTCCTCTCACCACCATACCACTCTCTCCTCTCACCACCATACCACT
>JACJUY010001111.1:38999-78517 GCA_014220935.1 Platorchestia sp. MABIK
CACTCTCTCCTCTCACCACCATACCATTCTCTCCTCTCACCACCATAACACCCTCTCCTCTCACCACCATACCACTCTCTCCTCTCCCCACCACACCACTCTCTCCTCTCACCACCACACCACTCTCTCCTCTCACCACCACACCACTCTCTCCTCTCACCTTGCCAAAGTCCTTCTTAGTAAGCGTGACCTGCTGCTTTGGCATCGGGCCAATGACTTCCTCCTCCACCACCTCACCGTTGGCGCCCTCTGTGGGCACACGAGTTGTTGTGTGAGTCATGACTGACTCGTGTCATGGTCATGATTGACTCGTGTCATGGTCATGATTGACTCTTGTCAAGGACATGATTGACTCGTGTCATGGTCACGACAGACTCGTGTCATGGTTGCGACTGACCATGTCATGGTCATTCATGACAGAGTTTTGAGTGCGTTGACTATTTTGTAAGAGTCCACACAAGGTTATGTATGCAAGGGCTACTTTCAAACTCTTTCATTGGGCAAGAAAAAGCAACAACTAAATTGTTTTCTCAAATATAAGGAAAGTGCCGTTTTAGGGGTTTGTACTATGGAACAGAATTTGTTAGGATTTGTACCTTCATGTAATTTACCATTCTTTAATCCGATAACTAAGATAAGTTAGTGTAAGTACCCTAACCGCATCAAAAGTGTTTCAAAGAGAGGAAGGATGAAGAGACCATTTAGTGTGGAGTTAAATGAAAGCGGAATCTTTGCACTAGGTGTGTTCCGGTTCAAGATTCCGTGGGTATAGAAACAGCAAGTTGAGAAGGAAGGTTAGGAAACAAGATAGAAGTGGAAGAAGAAAGTAGTAGGTGCTGAAAAACAAGACAGCAGTGAGCTGAAAAAAATAAGATAATCAACAAAACAAAAACCAGTTCATTTCAACAAAAAGAAGACCTACTTAACTCTCAACTCGGGACTCTGCATTTTTCCTTGGGAGTGCAAATTCCCATGGATACAATAGTTGTATCCCCCTAAGGATATTTTACAGAAAAGAAAACCGCCCCCAATAAAATCCTTAGCTTGTTGCATTTAATTGTCTTCTCCGTCCAAGTGTCAATCTGTTGCATATTTCACGCAGAAGAAAACCGTTCTATACCACCGAATAAACCCTTAATTTGTTCCATTCCCTTGCACGCTCAATTCAAGTGTTACTCCGTTGCCTCTTCCCCACAAATAAAACCATCCTTTACAGCCAAATAAAATCATCATCTCACCACACAAACTTGTATGCTCGATGTAAGTGTCCATGTTTTACACATATGAAAAACGTTCTAAATGAAGAAAAAATCCTTCTCTTGCCACAATCACTTATAACTCAATCCTAGTGTTAATCCAATGCCTATTTCACACAAAAGAAAACTATTCTTCACCACCAAATAAAATTCTTAGCTCACCACACTCACTTGTGTGCTTGATCCAGAAGTCGTTTATTTCACACGAAAGAGAATCATTCTTTACTCACAATAAATTCCTTAGATCACTACACTCACTTGTCCGCTCAATCCAAGTGGTGGACTCTTCAGAGTCCGAGGACTCAGAAGAGGAACTGTCGCTGGACTCGCTGGAGGATGAATCCTTCACCTTGATGCTGCCGCCCTTCTCTTTCAGGGCTGCCTTCAGCTTCTTCATTTTCTTCTTCTGTTTCCTCAGCTTTTTCTTTTCCTTCTTCTTGCGCTTCTTCTTCTCCTTTTTCTGTTTTTTCTTCTGTTGCTTGGAGAGTTTTTGCAACGCATCAGCACTGGCTTCTTCAAGGTCCTCTGTTGCGCTGTGCTCGTCCGAACTGAAAATATTCAACCATTTTTTTATAACATCGAAAGTTTTGCTAACATCAACATTTGATCACTTTTTCATCACTACCTTTTCTATCAAATATTTTTCTTATTTGAAAATTTTTCAAGCTGAACATTTTTTGGCCAAAAATTATTCAAACAGAATTTATAAAAATAAATTTTCAATCATTTCTATCAAAATATTTTCTAACATAAAATTATTTTTCTAACATCCAAACTGTGTGTAACATGAATTTTTCTATAATCAAAATTTCTCCAACATCAAACATTCTAAACTCGAAATTTGATTTAGATGGAAGAGAAAATATAAATAGTTACAGCAAGTTTTACAATGAAATTAGAACCAAATCAATACTACAAGATAATCAGGAACATAACTACATACATACATATACCAGGCTTTTCGTCCTTACGGGAGGGAAGCCAACAGCATGCCACAATCATTCATCGTTAGTCACTAGGAGGCGAGAGCAGCACAGGCCGCACCAGAACTGCCCGGATCAACAGCAGCCCAGCACATTCCTTTTCCACAGTCAGGCCCGACAGCCATAGCTGGTTTACCCCGACCGCCTCATTTGTGTGCAGCTTCCCCCACACATGACATGACAATACCCCATCACACGCGGGTGGGCTTCCAATGACCGCGTCAAATAATTACATCCTTATACACTGCTTCCACTCACTTCTGTCCTCAGCCATCCCTCTCGCCATGTCTACAGTCAGACCCCTCTCATACAATGCACGTTTCACCCCATCTATCCAATTCATCCATGGCCTTCTTTGCGCTCTAAAACCACTTACCTCAGACGTATAGATCTTTTTCACGTAAGAAATGAATCATAACTACTACACATAAATCATTCTGAGTACATCAAACCATAAGAAAATATATAAATTATACTAGAGAATTGAGAAAATCCATATGTAACAGAAGTAAACTTCAAGTGTGGCAACAGCAGCAACACATTGAGACACAATACACTGGTTTTTGTCTCCACTGTAGAATTCAAAAGCCTTTCTCAGCACTGCAAAATTTGAAAGGATTTGTCTTCACTACAGAATAAATAGGTTATTGTCACCATTATAAGATGCATAGGTCATTGTCACCACTTAATGTACAGGTCATTGCTCGCAATGTAGGTTTGGAGGGTCAGTATAACCATTGTAGCATGTATGGACTGTGGTCACCTATCTCAGTGCTACCAATACTGCCAGGGCGAATATAACACGAACAATGCACGTTGACAATTTCTTGAGCCAAAAACCTGTATAACTGCAGGAAGTTATGATATCAAACATTTCTTGAGGAAAACCCTACACAACTGCCTGAGGTTGAAATAAACAACACACATCAACCACTTTCCCCAGAAACACAGGGCCGAACAGTAGCTCTATATCTCCTCACTCAGGGCACTGGGGCGGAGGCTGGCCCCACACCTCGGACACTCCATTGCTGGCCACGTCCTTCCTGCGCAGCCTGCGCTGCTCCAGCATCTCCTCGTACTGGTCCCTGCAGCACACAGTAAATTAATCCATTTCAGCCAAAAATTGTTATACTCATATTCCCAATATTAAAACCACTGTTATTAAATGGGTCCCTGATGCAGACAGAAGATTGGATTTTTAGTTAGTTTAAGCCTCCCTATCCACAACAAAGGCGATCCAAAGAGAGGAAGGAAGAAGGCACCATTTAGTTTGGCATTAAGGGAACGTGGAATCTATGCAGAAAAGGCGTAGAAACAGCAAGGTAAGAAAGAAGTTCATGAAACAAGATCAAAGTTGAAGAAGAAAGTAGCTGGTGCTGAAAAAACAGGACAGCAGTGAACCGAAAAAAGATGGTTCTTAACATAACAAAAGCATTTTATTTCAACAAAAAGAAGGCTTACCTAACTCTCAGCTTGGGCCCTCACATTGTTGTCCCCCTGGGAGTGCTAATTCCCATAGATACAATATTTGTATCCCCCTGAAGGGGATGCAGACAGTAAATTAATCCATTTCAGCCCAAATTTTTTTATTCATATTCCGAACCTTATTTTACCCATCTTTTCTAACTCATACAACCACTGTTACTAGACTGGCGCTAGCATCAGGTTATTACCATCAGAATGGGGATCGAACTGCCATCCAGCAGAAAGCTTCAAAAATTACATTATGGCACAAATTCGATGAGAACAAAATTGTGTTAGCATTTTTAGTGAGTGTGCCATACATGGGGCTGTTCAGGGTTAAAGGTAAATTAAATGCAGTAAATTTAATTACATCAAAGAAATTAAAACATTCTCGATAAACTTTGAAAAATGTCCTCATGAAGAGGATGCCAATTAAACCCTCTTGTTTTTTTCAATCAAACACACACAAGTAGATTTTTAATGAGCAACAGAAAAGCAGCAGAGGTGCTACATCTATGTTGGTGTTTCTCAAAACGTGAGATCAGGGAGAAGTTTCGTCATGGAAGGACCTGTAGTTTCGGCCTTAAGCAAGCTTCGACGTCCAGTAAACCACTCGAAACGTTGCCGCCTTTCAAATCCTACCGACACAACGGAGCCTAAGCTAGAGGGCTCACATTGGTGGCCAGTTCCAGAACAAACCCACGACAAGATTTGTTCCGAAAGTTGAAAGAAGCTAAAAAGATATCATCATCATCATCATCATCATCGAGAAATCCACAAAGATTGAGAAGAAGATCTAGTGACTACAGCAAATCAACACGGTCAGCAAGAATCTATCATCATCATCAAGAGAACTAACGTGAAGTACGTCTGGTGACGAAAAGAATTAGAGCGTCTACAAAGAGGATCTGCAGAGACAGTCAGAGCAACAAGAAACCGAGAATAAGGACAGCGTCTTCAGAGATTTGAGGCCGACTACAGTTTTTCAGTCGACTACATCTACGTTATCTTCGTGCTACGGACGAAGTAGGAACGGTGCATTGCCTACAACGACTGCGGACATCGTGCGACAACTAAAACTACAATTTAAGATAAGTAAACCAGCAACAATTGTTATAATTGTTATAGTACCGTTGCAGCCAATATTTTCATTGAGCGTAACGCAGGCATTGTGCAGCAGCAGAGGTAGAGTTTTTGCAGGCAGTTTTTTTTGCATTAGCCAGTGCGAGCAGGCGTCAAGGCCACACGAATGC
The DNA here is from genome assembly GCA_014220935.1 of Platorchestia sp. MABIK. NCBI lineage: Eukaryota > Metazoa > Arthropoda > Malacostraca > Amphipoda > Talitridae > Platorchestia > Platorchestia sp. MABIK. Next base: position 43,956 of record JACJUY010001111.1, read on the forward strand.
TGCACTGCAGCAAGCTAGCAATGTATTCAATGAACTCTAAATGTGAGATGTTTTTAAGAGTTTAAGAGAGCCGTTTTTAAAGTGAGTGGCAGCAGCATTTTTCTATTTTTTACGAGTGTTAGTGGAAGTAATTTGAATTTTTAAATTAATTTTGTCTTGTTTTAATCACTGTTTTATAAATTTGTGGTGTAAGATGTGTAATACCTAGACATCAAACATATATATAACGTAAATATGTCTGACAAAACTGAGACCAGAGTTGTTGGACCGAGTGATTTAGTAACTGATGTTACTATCGTAACTAAATTAGTACAGAATGATCTAACCTTCCATGTTTTCGCTAAAATTAAGTTATGGTCCGAGCATTCTAGACCGCCTGAACTAAATCTATTGGCGACAAAGCCATAGTTTACCGTGAATCCCACGCAGTTCGACCAGATGTTTTCTATAGCTTGTTGCAATGATGCAGGACATGTTTAATGCCACTAATAACACAATGAGATCTGTCGCAAACCTAGTGTAATACAGTGGACTCTGCTAAATTGTGCGGGTTGGAAGAGCATTTGTCATATTTGTCGTGACTGCAAAGGTGACATTTAGAGAGTAACAGAGATACAAACGTTAAGGCCATAATAGACGTGCGGTGTTGTTAACGTCAGTTGACTACTGGTGTACTAATGAAGCCACGCCCATGAGAGTAACTGCGTGCACAACTGCAGCTGATGCTTTTACACGTAGGGACCGCTTGCAGTCAACGCAGTATCTCACAAGCGTTCGTAGACTAATCATGTCGTCCTCTGATGATAGCAAAGAGCTAGCTTTGTGTTTGATTGTTGAACGAAATAAAAAGCTAGAAATAATTTATGTATTTCTAGGTTATGAACCTCCTGGTTTACTTAATTTAATATTGTTTGTATATGTATACATATACATATGTGTATAGTACATATTGCAATTGAACATTTTTTCAGTAAAAGTATTGTATGCAAACTCCCTTTACTTACAAATTTAAAGAAAAGAATCTGAAAATTTACCTAAAATAGTTTCACTTCCCTAAGCACTTTACCCAAATCAGGACTCTTGGACAATGTATGTTGCATGCAACATACCTGAGATAAAGATGATGTAGTTTCACAGATAATGTCATCTGTCAAAAAATTAAGAAGGTCGTACTACCATAGCTTTGGTTTATACACGTCATCAGTTCCAGAACAAGATTTCTTTGTTTTATTCATAGCCATATTTTCCGTCCTGTATTGTCATCGTAGAGTTTGAATTTTAGATTTTATTGCATCTACCGTGAAATTTGGAAGACTGTCTGAAATTTTCCGATTTGCGTCATCTCTAGAGTTTCTTTTTTTATATTCTTGCAGTTTAGTATTCAGTAAACATGGAAAATTTTTGTACATCTCAATTAATGTCACAACATTATCTCTTGAGAACGCCATTGTGTGCACGTCGCGAATGTTTGCACTGACTGCACAGCACTTACCACATTATTACCACCGGCAATCTTGCAGCTGCAGTCAAAAGAATCAAGACATGCTTGATCGTGGATATTGACTACAGCGCGGCTGCTAGTAGTCAAAAAGTGGGCGGGGCGTTGAGCAAATGGGCGGCGTTTAGTGCACTTGTAGTCAACTGTCGTTAAAGACTCCGCACGTCTATAATGGCCTTTAGAAAAACAGAGTCAGTAATAGCCGCAGTGTAATCGGTAACCAGAGTCGTAAGTCTGAGTAATTAGTGGCGTGACTATAATTTAAACATTTATTGTGTCGTTTTGAAGTTCATTTATGAGCTTTCTTGCTGGTTGTGTCTGGTAGGATGTTGCTGGCGGGAAGTAGTGACTGTCAATTTGCCCAAAGGTAATGCTGAAGACCTTTGTAAAAACTCAACGTTCTAGCATTAGAGAATTAGGAAATTGTTGCAAGAGAATTGTTGCCATTATCAAGAGAATAATTCGCTGTATTAACAAGACAGGAATTGAGAGATATAGCGCACGATTAATACAATGCAGCTGAAGTAGTTACCTGTGCTAAGAGAGCACTAGATGCCGGGGCAGAAAGAGGTTTGTCGCGAGAGAAGAAAATAAAGGATACCGGGGCAGAAAGAGGTTTGTTGCGAGAGAAGAAAATAAAGGATACCGGGGCAGAAAGAAGTTTGTCACGAGAGAAAAAAATAAATAAGAGAAAGACTCTTCTAGAGAGGTAAATGGTACAGGGTACCGTAAGTTGCATTACAAGGCTGTAGATATATCTGGGAAATGGTTTATTAGTACCAGGTAAATTTACCAGCGAGGTAATAGCATTGAATGTACGCAGACAAGCGAACAAGCTTTGCGATAGCACTCTAACTTTAGTTCATAAAACTGTGGTAGAACGAGAATACCATTGATACATTGACGGTCAGAGGTTAGCATTGTAGATTGCAGTTGTCATTGTGTTGGCGATTTGAAGTTCATTAATGAGTTTTCTTGCTGGTTGTGTCTGGTAGGATGTTGCTGGCAGGAAGTAGTGACTTTCAATTTGCCCAAAGGTAATGCTGAAGACCTCTGTAAAAATTGACAGCCACTACTTCCCGAGAGCAACATCCTACCAGACACAACCAGCAAGAAAACTCATAAATGAACTTCAAATCGCCAACACAATGACAACCGCAATCTACAATGCTAACCTCTGACCGTCAATGTATCAATGGTATTCTCGTTCCACCACAGTTTTATGAACTAAAGTCAGAGTGCTAAAGTCAGAGTCATGAATATGACTGGTGGATAGTCATGAAAAAGACGTGTTTTGGACTATTAACGGATAATTGACGAATGCACATTAATTAAAAGTAGGAGCAAAAATTTAATTTATTTCTTAGTCATTTGTCAAATGAGAGAGGCTTCAATTCATTTAACATTTTTTGAACACGTTTAAACGATCAAGTGCGTCATAATAGTCATCATACAAGCCTACTCGAATTTCATGATCAGTAAAGCTTCATGCTATGTAATTTAAAATGTATTAATCGTAAAAGAATGCAATTTCTCGTCAAGAACACCAAAATTTTCCACTGGATAATTTACAACTGATTGAACGATTAAAATTCAAAGCGTTTACCGTGAAAATTGATTTTTATTCTTGACAACTATTTGTGTACGTGTACCGTACACGAGTAAAGTATGTAAAGTATGTTTTTATGTATGTTTCTTGTGTAATCAGCTATGTATTGCAGTGTGTTATTTGCTATACTTCATTATTATCATGTATACGCTAAGTCAGTATAGTGAATCCCTTGAATTTAGTTTAACCTTCGGTTTCTGTGTTTTTTTAATACCGAGTTTAACCAAAATAGTGAGTGCTTTGAACTCACTTATTCTCACAGTTTATTCTTGCGATCTGTGGAATTTGCCATTTGTTATTTTTTTCCTTTGTTCACGCCTTATCATGAACGCTTACGTTCGGTTAAAAAGAATTGTGTCTGCGAAATGCAATCGCTGACGCGGCTACACGGGCAATGAGACGAATGCTCTCGAGGCACGGGCGATGAGGCGAATGCTCTCGAGGCCTCAGCAAAATGCAAAATTAATTCGAGGTATCGTGAAAAGCTAAATTGATTTCACATTCCGAAATCGAGCGAGCAGCATTTTTTTATTTTTATCATTGGAAATTTCCCGAACGAGACTCGAGACGCAGCTCTCATTTTCATTTTCCTGTTAACAAGAATTTACCAAGTGCAAATACTTAAGATTAATAGGAGATGACTTGACTTTGCCTAAATTTGTGAGTTAAAAATTGGGTTCATGAGGAGACTGTTAACTCACTTGATAAGATTCATATTTAGTATTATTTATCAAAAATTGGTGTTTGAATTTTGATTTCTTTATATCTTTAGTCCTTTGTTAAATTATGTTTATGAATACCTGGCCATGCTAATCTTTTCGTTTTCTTTTCAATTTCAGGTAAGGTGGTTGTGCTGGCAATTACGTAAGTAACTTGCAAACTGCTTCCTGTCTTTATTCAAGACAGAGTCAAGAGTATTCAAGAGAGAGTTCAAGAGTTCTCTCACAGTTTCTGAGTCTTTCTTCTAGCACTCTTCTAAGTTTTCTTTTCGTTGCAACCCATCGGAGATAAGAAAAATTTAAAATTAGGATTAACTATGACCAACAGTGTTTAAACAACTGGTATTGTATTATGTTGTATTATGCAACAATGTTGTATTATTGCTTTTAGCAACTTGCTATTAGAAAGGACATAGCAATTGTTTTTCCTAAACAGTTCCATTGAGATCAATTACTTTTCAATTGAAAGTTTTTTATTTGACGAATGTTTAATTACCTTCACACTATGATTTTATCGACAATAAAATTTTTTGTCCTTGTGCGTAACTATTAAAAATTGTGAACTTCTACATTATGGGGGAGGAATTGACTTAATTAGAAGATTTGACTTAACTTTTACCTTCAAGTTTGGTAACCATATTTTTACCATTGGTAATTGTTCATTTGGTTTTCAATTTGTTCGTTCATTTTTAGTAATACCTATTAATCATTTATCTTTGTGTTTTTGTGTCACCATGGTTGTAAGTTGGTGTAACCGGCAGAGTTAAAACTTGAAATGTGTTTTCTTTTTGCCATTAGGTAATAATGACATTTTCCTTGTTTCTAAATTTTTCGATGCAACTTTTACTGCGGTATTTCCTAATTTGTTTATTTATTTCCGTTCACTTCCCATCATAAATTTGTAAATCAAGGACGTTAATGTGTGAATGGAAATTAGCGCATTATTAATTGATAATTCACCTTCGTGCAAGGGAAGGATAACAAGAAAAATCATGCTTTATTGAAACCGATCAGTTAGCATTTCCTTTTGTTTTCTGGTTGAGGTTAACTCGCTTTTGATGTGTTTAACTCGCTTTTGATGTTTTATTTAATCTATTGTAACCGATTAATTTTATGATTTAAACGAGTTCTACGGCATACAGGTATTGATCCCGTAAATTGTTTTACTAAATATTTAAATATCCGATCTGACTTGTGTTATCTCGACTCTGCGCATATAATCTCTAAAAAAAAAAAAATATGAACTCTACGGAGCATGTATCCCTTTTTCCTTTCGATTAAATCATCGGTACTTCATGCATAAATACAAGTCATTTGATTATACATTCAGTTGAAAATTTGAATAAGACGAATTAATTGGTTATTACATTAAGTTTGATTAAATTTGAATTAATCATTGCTCGTTTGAATTAGTCAATCAATTTGCCTTGCCTGTGATTTTTGACTGTGATTTTTTATTGTTTTCCTAGGTTAATCAGTATGTTAATCGCGCACGCTTCAGTTGGTTATTTTATTACCATGTATTGCGTACTGTGTTGTACCGAAGAGTCTAATTTTAGATTTTGAAGCAAAGGGCATTTTTGTTATATCGCTTTTGCCGCCCTTATACTTTGGTTGCTTTGCGTTGATGTACTTGAACTTTAAGCATTGCATCATTGGATTAACCAGTGCTATAGTGTTGTGTTTTTAAGTGACGGACGGTGCCATCTGCGTTTTTGATTAGAGTTGTTTTTGAAACTGTTCAAACCTAAAAACTTTGTTATATTTTTTTCTCGGCCTACAGTTTTTGTATGAGGGGAAGGTATATGCCTGCCTTCATGCATTCGTGAGCCGAGCCACGTAAAAGCGCTCGTCATGTATGAGTAATCGCATTTTGACCGAGCTCTTCCCGCCGGTAGCACCGGCCCTAAGCAAGCTTCGACGTCCAGTAAACAACTCGAAACGTTGCCGCCTTTCATATCCTACCGACACAACGGAGCCCCAGCTAAAGGGCTCACAAGGTTCTTACTATTAGAAAAAAGACATCAATATTTCAATAAAATGGAATTTAGCTTGATTGGAATCTTGACAGAATGAGTTGACTGAAATAAATGGAATACGAGAAAGCATCCCGCAAGCATGAGCTCAGGATTACTCTCCAAGTCTACCAGAATACAACAGAAAGATCAATACAAAAAACAAAGCACTAACTCGAGATCACAGTAGAAGAAACAAGGTAGCGGCAAACCATTTTTTTTTTGTCGATAATGTAGCAATGCTGACGTCATGGCATCGAACCAACAGCAGCGCTCAGATTGCATCTGGCAACACTGCTAGTCCCAAATCTGGCACAACTATTGACCTAACGACATGTGGCTACAGTGACGTCATCCAGCCTGTTTGAAATGAAACCTTTTTTATGGCTAGCCAAACAAGCAGAGGTGCGTTATTTCCTAGTAGAAATGCCTTTACCCTGTTTCCTGTAACAAGCTTGTGATGCTGAGGTGAGTCAGTAAAGCACCACCTAATATCTCTACTCTGAACCAGGGTAACAATGTGACGCAACACGCAAAACCTCACCATAAGTTTCACGCAACAAGTTTAAAAGCACAGGCAAAAGAGAACGAAAAGAAACAAATCATAGACAGTTCTTGATAGCAAAAAAAATGATTACAAGATGAACTTCAGCAGATAAAAGAGCAGTGTACAGACAGCACAAAGTGGACCAAAGAGCAGCATGTCGAACAGCACAAAAATGGACCTAAGAGCAGTTATCAGACAGCACTAATCTGAACTAACATCAATTTTAGTGTGCAAATTTTCCAAATAAAGTAAAATTCTTCACTGCATCACAAGCCACTCAGTAATTAGCTCAGGTAGAAGGAAATAAACTAAAATTTCTAGCACACAAAATTCAGTCGCAATAAAAAATGCTAGTGAATATTCACTGAGTGACGTATCTCTGGCGGTGACGAGCATGTGGCGGTGATGTACCTGTGGTGGTGACGTCGGAAGGAACGCTCATGCGGAGCTGAGTGGTGGTCGTGGTGACGTCGGTGGTGGTGGTGATGATCAGTGGAAGACGTGGCGGGGGCAGTGCTGGGTGTGGGGAGCAAGCCCTCAGAAGCATTGCTGCCCTTGTTACCTCCTGTAGGAAATACAATTGATTCTTTGACAGTTTGACCGCAACGTGCGCCACCGGTGGCCAAGGAGTGTTTTTTCATGATGCTGCTGACCGACCAGTAGTCACTAACTCAATTTACATAGAGGCATAATTAAAGCTAACTGAACGCACGATCCAGTTAATGCTTACTGTTTTCAATATTGCTTACTACAATTGACTCTAAATTCGAGTTGCATATTGAACTTCAGTTTAACCAATTGCAGTCAAAATGTAATTATAAGATAGTTTTGGTCTATGTTACCTCAACAAAGATGTTCAAAGAGAGGAATAATGAAGGTACCTTTTAGTTAAGAACTATGGGATTGCGGAATCTATGCAAAAGTTGTGTTCCCCCATGCATCCCTTGCGTAGATTATGTTAGATTTAAGTTTGAGGCTCCCTACTTGCAAAAAAGGCATTCTAAAGAAAGGAAGGCGCTAGTTAGTATGGATTTAAGGGAACATGGAATCTCTGTCCAAAGTACATAGAGACAGTAACTTGGGAAAAAAGTTTATGAAACAAGATAAAAGTAAAAGAAGAGAGTAGTAGATGCTGAATAACAGCACAGCAATGAACTGAAAATGAAGATAGTCCTTAACAAACCCCCAAAAAACTATTCTATTTCAACAAAATGAATGCCTACGTAACCTTTCGCTTGGGACCTCACATTTTCACCCTGGGAGCACTAATTCCTCTAAACACATCCCCTTGAGGGAGGCCGACATGTGTCTGTTGTTGCTTCACACAAACCTTCTTGAAGAAAAAAGTGAAGTATTTTCAACATAGTTTAATACGTTATTAGAGGTCACAAAAAACTTGAACACAGTTATTGTGAAGGAAATTTGCTTTAGAATACCACTGTCTCACAAAAGATTAGGTACGCAAATTTAACATTGTTCCTGCAAGTTAGTGACCTACAGTCACTAACTCATTTTTTCATAAATACTTAATGAAAACTAAATGAAGGCACCCTGTATTTAACATTGTTTTTTCCTGAATTGACCCTTCAATTTTATTTCAATTTGAATATTAAACTTCAGGTTAACTTGTGCAGTTAACATATTAAGTAGAAGAACATTGACCTCAAAATAGAAGTGCAGCAGAATCTCTTAGATGAAACTCAACTCAGTACTGCTGCCTCAGCTGCTTTATTTCAAGATTTTACCTTTTAATTTTTTTACTTTGCTGGTATATTTTAGGTGGTACATGGTTTAAATAGAAGAACAAGACCTCAATACAGAGCTGCAGCACCTCTAAGATGAAGCTCACCATAGTACTGCTGCCTGAGCTGCTCGTGGTACTTGCTGTGGTCCCAGCGACCGTCAGGAGTTGGAGGAGACCCAGATCCTGATGAAACAAGACACATTTTAAATGGAGCACAAAATGCATTACCTGCAAATGCAGTTACCTACTCTTCTATCAGCCATATTATGAAGGAGGTTCATTTAACCATTCCCATGTATGTTTTCTTATGATTTTTTCCCAAATAATAGTTGATGAAAATTTCAATAATTCTAAGAAAATGTTCAAGACACAGAGTGTGAGACATTCATGGATTTGGAAGCAGCTTTCACCATTAGTGTCACTCTCACTCCTATATTTTGCCTCTGTGCTGTCAAGGTTGAGATGAAGCTAAAGAGCATCAACTTTAAATTAATGTAATGGGTAACAAAGGCATTCCAAAGAGTGGAAAGAGGATGGCACCATTTAGTATGGAGTTAACGGAATGCAGGATCTATGCACAAGGTGCACAGAAACAGCAAGTTGCAAAAGAAATTTATAAAACAAGATTTAAGTTGAAGAAGCAAGTAATAGGTGCTGAAAAACAGGACAGCAGTCAACAAAAAACGATTGTCTGTAACAAAACAAAAACCTATTCTCTCACAAGAAAAAGAAAATCTACTAAACATTCAGCTTGGGACCTAACTTATTTCCCCTAGGACTGCTCATTCCCACAGCTATAATAGTTGTTTTCCTCTGCGGGGAAATAGAATGAGTAATCCCATAGTAAAGATGAGATATAAATTGTTATTATAATTATGAAGCTCACAGCTGATGATGATAATGTAAACTTTATGTGTTGTCCGTTCTAGTTCACTATTCTACTCTTACCTCATTGGGAACTGCATAAACTTCAAGAAATAGAGGTAATTATATTTATAGAAAGGGCACACTGAATGGTTCCAAAAAAGCTTGGGAATAGTACACACTAATATTTTGATGCCAAGAGTCTAAAATTAATTATTATTTTGCCTCTATCATGCAACATCTAGTTTTGTAATAAAGCTTTATGTTGGCTGTAAACTTAAGCCTAATTCAGATCCAAAGTACCTGTAATTCTAGAATTTGTTTTCTCTGTTCAATCTTTCATTAACTGCATCCATGGAAAAGAAGATTTACCTTTCATTTGATTTTTTACCTACAAGAACTAAAGATTCAGATCTTTGGGCAGCCTTCTGGAGCCCCAAAGACTGTTGTGTCCAAGACAAAAGGTTTGCAGAGAGACTCTAACCAGAGAAGAGCAAGGGAATGGTCATAGGAGTACCACACCCAGTGTGTGGTGAGCTCGGAATCAGCTTACAAACGTTACAAATACATTAAATTTATACATGAGGTCATACTATGTTCAAATAATCTTATGATAATGTATTAGTTTAGTACTAAAGCCAACATTTAGCAATACATGGTGCTATCAGTATTTCTAGCAACACTTTACTCAGTCTGAACATTTTATTGAATTAAGAGTAGGTAATTCAACAAAGCATGGTATTATCTCTTAAAATTGAATAATAAAATTCAAATAATCCTGGCTATAAAGTTGGACCAGGTACATAGGTAACTTCTAGAACAAACCCTGCTAAACTTGTATTCTTAATCAATGTTTACTTACTTTTTCTAGACATCTCTCCAAGCAAGCTTTTCAGTTGCTCCTCTGCAGACACACAAGCCTTCTTAGTCTGTCTCTTTTCATGTTCAGACTCCTCTGAGTCAGAAGTTCGAGACTGCTTCTTATGCTTTTTCTTCTTTCTAGAAGAGCTAGGAGATTGAGACGCTGACACACTGGAGTGAGACCTCTTCTTCTTTTTCTTCCTGGACTCATGATGTTTCTTGCTTTTCCTCTCTAGAGAGCTGTCAGATTCATCAGAACCTGAAGACTGTGTTCTTTTGGCTTTTTTCTCTTTGCGAGAGAGTGCAGGACTGGAAGGAGACTGTGATGCCCTATGTTTCCTAAGTGAACGAGATCTTCTATGAGAAGATTTAGAGCATAACCTTTCTGAAGACCTTGATTTTCTTGAGTGTTTCCTCCCTTCATATGAGAGTTCCCTCCTATTTCTTGACAAAGATCTGTCCCTTCCCACTCGGGATGCTGAAGAAATATGACTCGATCTTCTGTCAGAATCTGCATGACGATTTTTGGCATTTGGTGAAATAGATCTATCACTATCAGACAAGGATTCAGAGTTTGATCTAGTCTTCTTACTTTTCTTACGGTCACTATGCCGTTTCCCTTTGTTAGATCTAATCTTTCTCTGATTTTCTTTGTCATTTTCTGATGAATCCTTGTACCTCTTATTATCTCTGCGTGAAATTTTTACAAGTGATGGACTTCTCCTTCTGCTATCTTTCTGGGCCTTTCTTTGTGAATGTTTGTCATCAGACTCACTCAAAGACCGTCTTCTTCTTCTTCTTCTTGCAATATGCTCTCTGTGCCTACTTTTAGGAGGATGCACAGCGTCTCCAACAGAGGAGCTTCTACTCCTGCCTCGCGTGTGCCTTTCATGATGTGGACTGGAGCTGTGCTCACTGGAATACTCTGAGCTGCTCATTGTTTCAGGAGGTGAACAAGGATCAAATCTGAAACAGAAAAGCTAATGAAATATTTATCCATAAAAATAATTAAATATGGGAAAAATTAAAAGAAAGCAACACAAAAAGTATACATGCTCATTCAACATGCAAAACCTAATGCATGCAGTTTTCTCTAGTTCAAGGCATGCTCATCTCTGAATGATAGCTATCCATAGATCATGCATGCCTGCATGGTAATATAGAATGTACATGAAAACCAAGCATCATTTAAACCTATATCACCAGCAATGCAATAACCCCAACCATTGTGTTATTCATGCTGAGGTGAGCAAGAAAAAGCAGATTCACGCATAACAAAATTTCTAAGGTATCTTATAAATTCTAGTCGGTCAAACTTCCCCGACGAACATGCTGTTTTTATTCTTTGGAAATCAGTGAGCTCAATGGTTCACTTTGTGGCTCACTTCCATTGAGGCTTGATCCTATTTTTGCATGGACATGCTAGTAACAATGGTCATTTCAGATAGAATTCAAGAACTGCACCATTGACTAGACATTTTATTGTAGTGGGTTTTGAAGGTGTCAGGTGGTGGTCACAAGTGAAATAGCTGATGGGATATACAATACTTCAGATATGCCGTGACCTAGTGTTAAGCATTTTTTTTGTATTTATGTTTACGTCGTTTCTGCAGTTGTTAATGGTTTAGTTAGGTTGTAAGTAGCAGAATGAGGAAATTGATTTTACTGTTCAAATACAATTTTTGTCCTTACAAATAAATTTGGAAAATACAACTGCATAATAACATTTCCTCTTGTATGATAACTGTTATTTTTTTAAAAAGTTGTGAAACAGACTAAATGTCATTCATTTATCCTGGTACATGAATGAGCAATTTACCTATTTGAACACATATGGCTCAATATGAGGGGAATGCTGTGGGTAATTAAATGTTAGTAATTTGCTTAGCTGGTTCTCCATACAGCTTCTCAGGTTGCCACTCCAATCTTAGCCAAGCAATTGTCACATAGCGTTATGCTTGGTGGCTATCCTGGAGAGTGGTAAGCCTGTAGTTGGCCTATTTATAATCAGTGTCTGGTTTTTAGTTGTGGCCTGCCAAGCTCTAGTGGACATAATACACTGGTGTTAGGACTGGATCAAAATTTAGTTCCAGCCTCCATAACTACAAAAAAGAAAGGATGAAGGCACCTTTTAGAATGGAGTTGAAGGAGTGTAAAATCTATGCACAAGCTGTGTCCCTGTACAAGATCACCAGTTCATTGAAACATTAAGCTGAGAAAACAAGCGTGAAACCAGATACAGGCTGAAGAAGAAAGTTGTGAGCACTGAAAAACAGGACAGCAGTGAAACAAAAAAGGTGCTTAAAATTTTTTTTTTAAATATAATTTTATTCTTTTTCAACAAAAAGAAGGCCTATTAAATTCTCAGCTTTGAACCTCACATTTTCCTTGTGGAAGTGTTAATTCTTATAGATGCAATTACTGCATTCCCCTAAAGGAGCTGGTTTTAAAGGATGATATGAATACAATGGTAACTAGCAGGGTTTAATAGTTAAATTCAATGCATGATGAATAAATTTAGAGTTATTTTTGTTTGCAAACGAGGAATTTGGATTGCTTCAAATAACCCACTGACTTTCCTCAGCGCAATTAGGTAGCAGCAGACTATTATGCATTTTGCTGTGACCAAATTTAAATGATAACTAAACATTCCTGTTCTTCTTTTTAAGTTTTTCAGATACTGATACCTGCTTTTTTACAAAAAAAGGGTTTCTTAAGAAACTTGTAGCTAGTCTATTCACAGTCACTTACTCATTGCTTTAACTAGTCATTGGGCAGAATAGACACAATGTGCTTTGGATCATTGGAAGAATCTACACTACATCTCTGATAAAAATGTTGTGTTTTTGAAAACTAACACAGTTCAGTGAGATTATTGGCCTTGTTGATTGTTGAGGTAATAACTATAATCCTCAGCATGTGCTGAATTGCAGAGTAAGGTCTTGAATACTTCAGTTTCATTTGAGTGCTGCCATTGCTGTCAATACTGAGGATCCTCGGATAGCGATGGAATCGACCTACCACGTTCTGTGGATGCCATGCAATCTCTGTATCGGCTTACCTGAATCAGGGGTGAAAGAGTATCAATCTATATTTTACGTATAGGTCTACCAAGTGTTTTTAATGCAGCTCCAGTCATGCTTTCATATCTTAGAAGTGTCTTGTTACATCCTTGATTATAACTTTAATATAAACACTGTTTGCATTAGCATAGGTGCTTATGTATGTATTGTATTTAAGTGTTTCAATCTCACTAAAATTTGAGTTACAACATATCACCAGAAAAGATCTCTATCATAAACCGAGGACCCATTGTAACACAGATTTTGAGGTAGGCTAGCAGGATACAAATTTGAGACAACTGAGCTGTATTTTCAACATCTTTAATCTTGTGCTCTTCATCGACTAATCGGTGCATCATTGAATCATGACTAGTCGTGACTCATAGTGTCTAATCATAACCATAGAACATTACTCTAAAATAGCCAGCGTCATGCTTACTCTAGTACCCGAGCTGCAATAAATGACTCGACTGTTGAGTGAGCCACTCCGAAAAAAATTCACCAGTCTTGCATGTGAAGGTGACTTTGAGGTTCCTGGCTTCATTTGAGATATGCACTCAGGCACAGTTTAGGCAACAAAGCTAGCTCAGAGCACATCTCTTAAAGGAGAAGTCAAACAGAAAATTAATGTCTACCATTAGGATGTACGAACCTTTGGTTCAAAATTAAAATAAGGTGTTTTGAAACAATTAAATCAATAGTTTTTTGATTCATTAGGTCTTACAGAGTGCATTTGGTTTATTTTGACTAATTTCTGAATGCATCACCTTACCTTTACTTTCAGTCACTACTAAGTTTTACAGTAAAACTAGGATGGTATTTCTTGGTAGAGCTATTCTTTCACATGATATAACCAAGTGTTGATCCGATGAGTGTTGCTTCATTGTACAATTGGCTTTGCTTGCATTTTTTTGTTGTTCTAGGTTAAGATTTACTTAACATGATGTTTTCATTTGGCATATTGGTTCTTTCATTTTTTTTCTTTTGTTAAAAGATTGAGTTTTTTTCCATTTTGCTAGGTTTTAACCCTCTACCGCCTCACGTTCCCCACATGGTACACTCAATAAAACTGCTCGTATATTTTATTTCTCGTCAAGTAGATGCTCTTATGTATTTTTTGAAGTTCACTGCCGAGTTGCAGTTCGTCTCTAATGTGATGTTGGAGACAACCTGATGCCAGAGCCACGTCTAATAACGGTGGTTATAATACCGGCAATATGAGTAGAAAAATTAGGCGGTAGAGGGTTAAGATCATTTTGTAGTAAAACTTTTCTCCAGTTGCTCCTTTGAATATACTGCATAAAGATATGAATTCGATTTCACAGTCCATTTTTTCAGCTGCTTTGTTTCATTTACAGTCAATGCATTTACCTCTTTTAGCAAGAATTCATCCTCAGAATGACTTTTTATTTGTTCCTTTATTTTTGAAGTTTAATTTCTAGGGTTCCAAACAGACTGGTAAAGTTTATTTTCTTTTTCCTCCATTATTATTTTGTATAATTCTATTATCAGTGCTTTCCTTATAATTGCTTCTCCTGATTAGTTTCAGGCCATGTCACTTATCTAGGTATCACCAACCACCTGTTCCACAATAAACCATCATTTTTCAAAACGAGTTTTATTACTTTCCTGCAGTTTGGCTAAAAATAGCTATGTGTAATGATGGGAAAATGCTAGCGCCCCATCCTTTTACAATGGAATGAACACATTTTCAAATGAAAATCATAGAAAACATACCATTATAATGTAATGTTGCATATTTTAGATATGTTTCACTCTGATAGAAACATATAAAAGCCTAACACATTTAATTTAAGGAATAAAAATCATAAATTAATTCAACTTTGCTAAAAATAATATTGTCTGCTATTTGTTCAAATATGAGGTAAGTAAGGTGTAAACTTGGCATAGCCATTTCAAAATACTTCCTGCGTGCGTGGTTAAATGAATAAGGTCAATATTAATTTTACTGTTGTCAACAATTTTGAAAATTTTGTTGCCACATTTAGGTAAATGGAGACATTTTAAGATGTTTTACATGAGTGATATTCAGCATTTTCAAGCATAATGTCATTTATGTAAAACATTTTAAAATGTATCCTATTACTTGACTGTGGCAACAAAATTTTCAAAATCATTGAGGACAGTAAAATCAATGTTGACCAAGAATCCATCCCAATTAATTCATTCGTAGCCTTCAGATTGATAAACAGTAAAAACAAAATTGTCGCCAACAAAAAACAATGAAATCACAACAATACGTAAGTATTGGTTTCTTGATTGATTTAAATCATAGTTTTTCTTGATTCAAATCATTTGGTTTGAGACAAGCAACCCTGTTCTCATGTAATATGTATTGAACACCATATATTATGCTGAACAGTCAATAAATGGCAGATAATTATTTGACTATTTTAAGAAATGTAAAATTTGGAAAAGAACTCATACCATGCTAAACGGTTAATGAAAAATAAAAATTATAGTAATATTTTAAGAAACAGATATTGAATTTTTTCAAAACCTTCAACAACTCGCAACTCGCAGCTGGCGGGAGACGCAAGAGGAAGCTTCATTGCTGACGACTGCTGAGCCAAGATGAAACGTCGCAGCGATGCTGGCTTGGTAAGGGATTGGAGTGGGGGAACCAAACAACCTGCCTCTGTTGCCTGGCCGCGCATAGAAACAATCCTAGCGCCAGCGGCAGCCCATGGAACTTATTTTACAGACAAGCCTTGTAGCACTAGAGGCTGTTGAGTGATATCCTTCTAACAACATATTGTATTAACAAAACTAATAACAGCTTCCCAATTTTAGATTTTGCAAAAGTTTCATAGTTTGTGGGATACACTTTTTTTTAGAAAACTACTCGTAAAATGCCAGTTTGTGATCAACATATTCATTTCAAACACTTTTTTTTTCATCATAACTTTTTTATGAGCAGCAGAATTTGCATTCTGATTTCACATTTTGTATCAGAATATTGTAAAATGCACATTCTAGTGCACTTTTGAGAATCTGTGCTACTTATAGATTTATCACATTTTGCCATAGTTTTCTTTGCTATTGATCAGAAAGTGTTTTGGTTTAACACACTTGTAAGATTAAGAGGTGGGAGCCCTATATGACAAAGTCTCAACCTCCCATGCTTTTTGAATTAGGTAAGTTTGATGGTCACAATTACATTCAGCTGAGTTGATGGAAAGCTGAACTCAATAATAGAAGTTAATTATCCTTCCACAATTTGCTGTTCACAACCATAGAAGTTAGCCAATAAAGATACAATACAAAAATACACTGTTTTGTCATATAAAAGCTGTCAGAGCATCTTAAATTATTTCTTCAGAACAACATATTGATCGATTTTCAAAATTTTGGTTGATTGTGTGATGTTAATGAAATCAAAATAAACAACTATTCTTCAATAAACTTTCTGTTGCAAATGAGTAATTAATGAATGAGTTTTGGCGGTAAGGTAATTTCCATCTCCCTTAACAGTTTTCCACTTTTAAATGGCAAACATCATGGCATGATTGTTGTCCAAATTGTTGCACAGCTGACTGGATACAGTCACACACTGCCGCCAGGGGGCGTATCTTTCTTTATCTGTGTTCCTATTCGTTCTGGGTCTCTGACGTCATCGACTCACCTCCTCTTTTACCAAACTTGTATACCGTTACGTTAGGTTAGGCTAGAATAGTCAAGTTACATTACATTACCGCTTTAACTTGTTAAATACTCATTAGCAACATAGAGTGCATAGAAGAAAAGTTGTTTATTTTTATCTTATTACCATATTACACGCGTAATAAAAATTTGAAAATCAATTAGTGTGTTGTTCTGAAAATTTATCCTAATTAGATATGTGTAGTATTTTATACTAATCACTTCAAAAAGTTCTTTCTAATAGCTACAGAAATTAAGGTCAACATGGAGTTTAATTTGCTCACGGAAATTAAAAATTCTGTTCCAAAGAATCACTAAAGGAATACATTTTAAAACGTTTTATATGAATGACATTCTGCTTGCAGATGCATTATTTTCATGATATAACAATAAATACAATCAGATAGGAATAACATATAGTCGGTTGCTTAGTTGCCGCATTGCTGGGTCACGCCCACTGTTTTGGTGGGACTTGCCCACTTTTCGGCGGGAGAAGAACAGCGTTGGTTTGGGTAAGTTAAGGTAAGCTACTTTGGGTTGATTTATGTTATTTTAGGTTAGTTTATTCAACTAACCGGTATTTGTGAAGGAGAGGACAGTAATCGATTTTCCAATTTTCAATGCCTGAACATAGTTAATTAAATCTAAATAAACAACCTTTCTTCTATGCAATTTTGGGGGCAAATGAGTATTTACCAAGTTATAACGATATGTTTATTTTCATCTTTGATGACAAATGCGCTCGAATAAGCAGTTACTAATAGATTTTCGAATTTTTATTGCTTGAATCATGGTAATTACATCGAAATGAACTACTTTTCTTCAATTCACTTTTTGCAGCAAATGAGTATTTTACAAGTTAGAGCGGTAGGTTTAGTTGTTGCGTGATTGAGCTGTTAAGAGTACGTTTGGGTACTTCGTAATTTATTATTTGCCGATCCCACGGAGCTTGCGGAGCCTGAACCCATTTCTAGGATCTTTTAGTTAATAACACAATAGAAATTATCACCCAAAAATAACGAGTTAAAGCGGTATGTTAACTTTTGTCTTAGATGGCGGGAATGCGCTCGATCATTCGAGCGCGTCGGAAGGGAGAGTGCATTGTAGTGTTGCCATCCGACGCGCTCGATGAATTACTTCCCGCCTAAAACACTAGAGTTGCGATAACTAATTTACCGCTATAACTCATTAAATACTCATTTGCCCCCAAAAGTGCATGGAATAAAAATTGTTAACTTCAATCTAATTAACTATGTTTAGGCAGGGAAAGTGGAAAATTGATTATTGTCCTTTCCTTCACATTTACCAACTAACCTAACATTATCTCACTCATTGTTACGTCAATACCGTTTTACAGCATATTTACATGTCCGTTCCTTCACTTTTATTTACGACGTTCCTATAACTTCAAAGTTGAATAATTCAAAAATTACGCATCAGTGAGTAGAATTTCATTCATGTGAAACGTTTTTAAATGTGTTCCTTTATTGGTTCTGTGAAATAGAATTTGTAATTTCTGTGAGCGCATTAAACTCCACATTTACCAAAATTAAATATGGTCAAAAATTTTACTCATGTTATTGATCGATGGAAATATTTTTTCATTTTTTTCTAATTTGTGATTAATTTTGAAGGTACAAACTGCATTCTGACAGAATTTATTCATGTCCTTCCCATGATAAATGTTATATACTGTCTATAAAGGAACAAAAACTCTTATACACAAATTTAACTTGACTGCAAAATCACAATAATAGGCACTGCACTCGCTCATATGCCCACCACGCGAGTTCGTTATTTTTTCAGTGCAAGACAAGTCAATCACACACTCGGCTCACGAAAACGCACGCTCTGTATCCAACACTAACCAAAACCAACAGTTGAGTAACATATTTACTTCACGGCTAGGCCCTAAACAACACATCTTCTATTAATTGTAAGCTTATCAACATCACACTATGCTCAGCACATCATAATGATACTAATACCTTTCACATCATAATTAAATATCATGGACTGTGTTATGGACATGGTTATGGAGTTAGGAAAACGATGGAAATTCGTAAAACTCCGCTCCGCCTTTACAGAAAAATAATTTGTTATTAAACTTAACAAAATTCATCATGGAAACGACTGATAATTCAAAATTCAGCAGAGTGTGGCAAAAAATTCGGTCAATATCAGGTTTAATGCGCTCACGGACCAAAAATTCAAATATATTTCTGTGTACTAAATAACAATAAACGAGTTTTAGTGAGAACTTATACATGAACTTGAGAGTGAAAGCTGATAGTGTCGACTGCAAGGGCCTTTGTAACGGTCCAAAATTCCGTCGACAATACTCGCAATATTCAAGCAAAGAATTCTGTGCCTGAGCACCAGTCATGTCTAGACTTAACTTTTTTTTTATACTTTTTTAGAGTACGGCGCGTCACCCGATGCTGATATTGGCGCCCACAATACGCTTTGTGCCTCTTTGCAGACTGCTTCAAATAGAGCCAAGGAGATCAGTCTTCTACAAACAGTCGACCACCAGCTTTGCTGAAATCGGCTTGGTCAGCACTGAGGTCAATGAGAGGAGCAGATTATTCTCAAAGCATGTTCGACGAAGTTGAACGCGGTGATGTTCGTAGGCAGGGCATTCGATGAATATGTGCTTCAAAGTGATATTCTCCCGGCAGGTAAGACACAAGCGAGGAGGGGATTTGGTAAAGAAATGGGCATGAGTGATGAGGCAAGTGTTCAGTCTAAGTCGAGTGTATGCGACTTGTAAGTGTCTGGGCAGGCATAATGGAACTGGATAATTTAGGGAGTGGTTCATGCGGGTAACAGCGTGAGGAAGTCTGCGCCAAGCGACCTGCCACACCTGACGGTAGTGTGCTTTGATTTTATTGCGAATCTCTGTTCCACTGGGTGGCAGCTTAGCAACTAAAGGCCGGGCCAAGGATTCTCTTGCTAGTTGGTCGGCGAGCTCATTGCCCCGGATACCCACGTGGCCAGGAATCCACTCAATGTAGACCAGGTCGGGTTGCATTGAGGCCATCTCTTCAAGAATCCATGGGATAAGGTAGCGATTCGGGGGCGAGTGAGATAGGAGAGCGTAGATTGAACTGAGGGAATCGGAAAACAATAACGTCTCTTTCTTCTGACTTGGACACAAACTTGATTGCTGTCTAGATGGCATAAAGTTCGGCGGTAAAAATCGAAGAGTATTCGGGAAGTTTCGCTTTGAGGTTGAATGTTTCGGAGTAGATACCGCAGCCTGTTGAGTTGTCTTGTACAGAGCCATCAGTGAAGATTAGGATGCGGTTTGAGTAGTTGTGCTCTACCAGATCGCTGAATGCCTGGTTCCACTGTTCATTGGATAGAGAGTTCTTGTTTTGGAAGGCTAGTGATTTTTGTACTGGGATAGTTGGGCGGATATATCTGCAAGACATGGGTATGACCTGTATGTCAGAAAATTCCATGCTTAGTGACTCGAACTCTTTTAGGGCTCTGCCAGGGAACGGAAGTGGGCGTGGGATGACATTATAGAACAGAAATGGGTAGTAGTTTAGATGGAGTGAGCGAGTTGGGTACCTGGGGATGGAAAGAATACGCGAGCAGTCTCCAGAGAGTAATTGCCGTCGTCGTACATGGAGAGGAGTTAGATCTGCCACAAGTTTCGTTGTCGGAGTACATCGCAGAGCCCCTAACATCACCCTGGCCACGGCGTACTGCACTCGATCGAGGCGTGCCAAGTGTGATGGCGCAGCAGTGGAGAAAAGATAAAAGCCATAATCAAGTTTGGACCGGATCAGTGTGTTGTAAAGTTGGCGGAGAGTGAAGAAATCAGCGCCCCACCTCCTGACTGCAATGGTGGAGATCGCTTTGGGTTCGCGATACGAGACTAGATATATGCTCGGCCCATGTGAGGTGTGAGTCGAGGTTCATTCCGAGAAATTTCACTGTTTTCAAATACGAGAGCGGACTTTTAGTCAACAAGAGTTGGGGAATAGAGTTAGGACGGTTCAGAGTGATGACGATGGCTGTCGTTTTGGTAAGGGATATAGAGAGTCCCCACTTGTTGCTCCATTCTTCAATCGTATGCAGAGTTTGCTGCATTCGGGCAATTGCGTTTGGTAGAGAATGGCTGATCACCCACATGGCGCCATCATCTGCAAATAGCGAGTGCTCTATGCCTCGGGGAACATTTGAGAAGAGGTCATTGATAAGCATTAGAAAAAATGTTGGGCTAATCACAGATCCTTGTGGGACACCAGCGTACAGCGGATGGGACGAGGATTTCCTATCTCCTATGCGAACTCTCAAAGTTCTCTGTTTCAGGAAGTCAGTTATGAAGCAAGCAATGCTGCCATCGAGGCCCATGGTATGTAGCTTCAGATGGATGCCCTTATGCCACACAGAGTCAAAGGCTTTAGATATATCGAGAAAGACCGCCACACAAAAGCTCCCACGAAAGAAGGTCTCGCGAATTGAAGTCTATAGCCTGACTAGTGCATCTGCAGTACCGTGCCCGGCTCTGAAGCCACAGAAAGATATTCTTTCTAGGAGAGCTTGCAGGCACCAGTTGATAATTTTTTCCATCACCTTGCACAGACAGTTTGTGAGGGCGATAGGGTGATAGGATGTGGCCAAGGTTGGTACTTTGCCAGGTTTAAGGATCGTGATGATTATTGACTCTCTCCATTGGTGAGGGAAACCGGTGTCGTATAGGTAGTTGTAGAAATTAAGCAGAACCTGTGTTTGGTGGTCACTGAGATGCTGTAGAAATGAGAAAAGGATTCTGTCTGCGCCGGGAGCCTTGGATGTGGAGGTGGAAGTTGCTCGTTTTAGTTCGTGTGTTTCAAAGCCTGAGTTATACCAGGGAGTAGGTCTGCGCGTAAAAGTGGGGATTGAGGCTGCAACTGTGTTCTGGTGTGCTTCAAATACTGCATTTTGAGTCCTGCCGCTGCTTTGCCTGGCGAAGTGAGTAGCTTGATCGTTTGAGACTGCGTTTGGGTCAGCTGTGATGGAGTTATTTATTTGAAGTACGATTGATTTCACCGGAGCTTTGTTGGACAAGGCGCGAATCTTCCGCCATACAGTGGTGCTGTTTGCGCTCTTATTCATCGTGGACAGGAAAGTGCTCCAGCTACTTTTACGCGCCTCGAGAACTGTTGATCGAAAAACAGCTCTGGCGCGTTTGAATGCAATCCAGAGTGGCATGTTTCCTAAGTGGTTTTTGTATCTTGATAGTGCTCTGTTTTGGGCTCGGCGTGCAGCAGCACATTCCGGAGTCCACCAATTGGCTGAAGGGTGTTTGGTTCTGGTGGTTGTCGGGACATGTTCCAGGGCAGACTTCATTATGGCTGTCGTGATAACACCGCAAGCCTGTGTTGGTGAGAGAAATTCGGTGGGGAAGGTGAGAGTCGATCGGTACGCTGTCCAGTTGGCTCTCCTTAGCTGCCATTTCGGGAGTTCCGTCAGGGGAGTTGGGAGGGCAGTTGTTATTATTATGGGTATGTGGTCACTCGTACTGGGGCTGCTGTGGGGTTGCCATGTCAGTAGTGGCGCCACCTCTGGGGTGGCAATTGACAGGTCAATGTGGGTATATTTGCCAGATGAGCTTAGGTATGTTGGTTCGCTGTTGTTCAAGAGACATAGGTTGTTGTCGGTTAGCCATTGATTGATGAAGTTTCCTCTGGAGTCAGCCTGTGGGGATCCCCATGATGGATGGTGGGCGTTTGCGTCAACACAGATAAGAAATGGGCGGGGCAACAGTTGCAGCAGTAGGGGAAGTTCAGCTTGCAGAACAGTGAGAGGAAGTGAGGGAGGGAGATAGAGTGAACAGACAGTGATAGCGAAGTTAGGAAGAAAGACTCGTGTGGCACATGCCTCCAGGGATGAGGTTATGATGAGGATAATGGGCGGTTGCTTGTTTTTGACGAGCACCATCACACCACCGCCTCCCCCGCACACCCGCTCACAGCGAGCAGCGGGCTGAGAGTGTCCATTAAGAGAAAAGCGAGCGCCAGGAGCGAGGTGATTCTCTTGACGGCAAATAATGTCGGGATACTGCTCTGAGATTAGTTTCGTGAGGTGCGGCACTCTTGCAAAGAATGACCTGACGTTCCATTGCATAAAGAAGCTTTCACACGATCAGTTTTTCTGTCAGTCACACTCACTGACTGTGGTCAAAACACTCGCGTTCACACGTACGTTCTCGTGACTGAAGTGGCGCGCCGCCAGCAGGCTCGGCGGTAGTTTACAATGTATTGTCGGGATAGGTTCGCCGTGTCCAACGCAAGCTTATTCATTGGCTTTGCCATCAAAAAGGGGAATAAGCTCCGCAAATAGATATTGGGTTAATGAATGGCTAGCTAAACATCCACAAAAGGGGAGTTAGAACCAGATTTGCAGGGAGTGAAGGCTAAATCACCAGATTTAGTTCACTATATATTTGCGCATTTATTTTTCCTTGTCGCAGCATTTGTAAAATTTGATTACACTAAATCTAACAGATACTAGCACTACTAAAAATGTAATGATCTATTATATAATAATTTCAAGTCCAGGTAATATTTTCCGCCCGTTCTATACAGTTTGCATGTACCAGCGTGCAATAGTTCAGCTCGTAAATTTAATTTTTTCCTTGAAGAATTATGTTAGTTCTCTTCCTAGAAACACAGTGACTAGGATATATAAATAACAACTGAAATCTGGCGCACATTTGTTAGAACTGTATGATTGAATGCACGCGTAAATCTGGCATTCGCAAGCAAATATTTTAAAATATGATAAGCCTCTCAAATTAGCGCGTGATAATATCTAATAATTCATGTGAGTGTGACAGCAGTTCGGGTAAACTATTAAACGATTAGATTTATTTCACGAAACATTTGCATGCTGAAATTAAATGTTAAGGAGAATTCATGTAAAAAGTTTTTTGTGTTATTTTGAAAATGCCGGATAAATTGTTGAAATCGTACTTTCAGCCAAATATTAAATTTTTTCATTCTGATAAACAAAGATATTGTGCTTTTGCAGTATTTCTTGAGTGAATATTTAAATAAGATCGGAATTTCTGTGTAAATGGCGCTGACACTGCAAAAGGACGAATGCATTATGATATGCTTGTAACAAATTAACTATTGTTTCCCGCATCATTATGAATACTGGAAAAGTACGCACCTTTGAATTAGGTGCAACCCCCGGGAAAATAATGGATTTCTTGGAAGCAAATGCTCTAAATTCTTTCCTAAACTATATTCTAAACGTATTTTTTTCTTCTTCATGCCATTCTCATGAAACTAATACTGTGTTGCTTCATTAACATATATGAGCGACTTGCTTCTTATATCTCTGCTCTTGTATTCGTTGCTTTGCACTTTCTACAAAGCAGGCTGCTCATGAAAATAACTAATTTATTATTGAGACCAGGCGAAGACCATTTGAAACGGGAGAGCGATCGCAACCATCCTTTCTAGACGCCGGGTGGGCAGACACTGACACGCAAACATGAGCAAAGCGACAGTCAAACCAACACGTCAATGAGTGCCGAATAGAGAGCGAAGAGAGCACGCATGCCCAAATATGGTGTTGAAGAGCTGTGACTGTGAGTGTGACTGACAGAAAAACTGATCGTGTGAAAGCCCCTTTAGGGATAGGTTTAGCATCTTTGAAATAGAGATGTGTGGCCGAGTTGAGCTATGGATTCGTTCACGATTGAGTCCGCTTTCAGTAGTTGACCTACCAGCGTGAAGCATTCTACTTTTTCGCTAATTTGTGAGGAGAGGAAGAGACGAATGATTATTGTCAGAAGTTGGATGATGAGTAGGTTGATTGAAGGCATGTGGCCTGGATGAGACTGGGAGTGGTGCGTGTGGAGTGGGGACTAGTGAGGCTGTGGCGGGTGGGCCTGTGACGAGTGAGGCTGTGACG
Source organism: Platorchestia sp. MABIK (assembly GCA_014220935.1). Classification (NCBI taxonomy): domain Eukaryota; kingdom Metazoa; phylum Arthropoda; class Malacostraca; order Amphipoda; family Talitridae; genus Platorchestia; species Platorchestia sp. MABIK. The sequence goes on from JACJUY010001111.1 coordinate 68,461, forward strand.
AGTGAGGCTGAGACGAGTGAAGCTGGGATGAGTGAAGCCGGGATGAGCATGGCTGGGATGATTGGGGCTGGGATGAGTGCGATTGGGATGGGGATGAGTGCGATTGGGATGGGAGAGAGTGAGATGAGAAAAGCAAGGGTGAGTCAGTTGGGGAGGAGTCAGGTGGGGATGAGTAATTTTGACATGGTTGGGGTTGGGATGAGTGATGCTGGGATGAGGGATTCTGAGTATTTGCGTTATATTGAGTATCAAGTGGCTGGAAATGGGCTGAGAGATTAGAGGCATAGGGTTTAGGTAAAAGTAACGGCTGGCTCGAGTTGAGGTTTACCTCGGATGTGCAAGGAGAGCGGTTGTTTGGGCGGCTTTGTTGCTCGTGAGTTAACCAAGGAGAGTTGGTCGATTCTCTACTGTTGTACGAGGGAGCTACTGTGGTGTTGGAGCAATTTCCAGGGGTAGGGGGAAGATCATCATTACATTGCATGAGCTGAGTGAGTGTGGGAAATGCTTGGATGGAATTTATATCTGGAGGGGAGGTAAGTTGATTTGAAGTATTTCTTGAACGAATTGCGCCTATGATATTTTCGTTTCCGTCGTCTCTTGCCCTCGCTCTGGCATCTGCGAAGCTTAGGCCTTCATCAGTAAAAAAAACAAACATCGGCATCTAAGGATGCTTTATTTCCAATCAAGCCTGATACATATGATCTTAAGCATTGGTTTTTCAAATGTCTTATAACTAACACTATATATAGGACACCATGACGGTTCCCCCGTGAAGCCGGTACCCATTTCCGACACCTGGGTTGAGTGGGGTATTGTGCTTGAGCTTTCCCTTATACCCAACGGGGAAAATCGCCGCGCCAGTGCTGGGATACGAACCAGGGCCTCCAACATGCAAGGCCGATCCCTTCACCACTGTACCACAGCGTAGTGAGCTTGCATGCTCTACTTTCAGTTTCCTATGCTGGGCACGATCGAGAGACGGCTGAGTGGTTGCCTTTGCAGTTGGTGCACCCGGGCGGGGGTCATTTGATGATGGGCATTTTTCATAGGTGTGACCTCGTTGACTGCAATGGCTGCAGCTTGGTTCCTTTTGTGAGCATCTCGCTTTGGAGTTTCCATAACGGCAGCATTGTCCGCAGCGGAGGGGGCTGGGGTAGTATTTGTCGATTACGTAGTCCACATAACCTATTCGGAGTTTATCCGGAGGAGTTGGGCTTAGAAACGTTAGTGCGTACAGAGGAACTGCTGCCCTCTTGGGATCTGCAAAGAGCTTTCGGATTGATTCCGACAACTTTGTTTTCTTTAAGTATGGTTAGGAGGAATGAAAGGGATTCTTGCTGCAGATCTAGGGCAAAGAGATTGCCGTATGAGAAGTGCGTTGACCAAGCTATAGTGGTGGAGATTGGAGTTGTAGAGCCGTTTATCGTGAGTGTGGTGGCTTCTAAAAGTGTGTGGACTTGGGTCAGGGTTTCGGTTGTTATTAGTAGCGCTCCGGTTTTTTGATGAGTCACTTTTTCTACTGGGCCACATAGTTTATCGATGGATTTAGCCAGATGAAAAGGATTTATTTCAGCAAGGCAGATTTTGGGATCAACGCTTGTTATTAGCACATTTCGATTTGAGCTTGGGATTTTATCTGAGTTTTCTTCGGCGTTTAGGTTGAGTCGGGCACTTTTTGGGTTTTGGGTGGTAATCTTGACTGATACCGGAGCTGGGTTAGGTTGCCCCGAGGTAAGGCTTTCGCTTGAGTCTGATAGTATATCGCTCATAACTGAGCGGTCACTATCTTCGGCAACAGTTTTTTTTTGAAGACACTAATGCTGGTGGAAGAGAAGTAGATTGACGCTTGCGAGAATGACTCTCGGACTTGGTTGTATCTTTTGCGGCGTAAGGTTTTGTTCTGTTTTACGATTTCTCTTGAAATCTTGCACTGGTACCTCCTTTGCGATCACCGCCTGGACCAGGGCCCATGATGTTTCCGGCTCCTCTTCCAGGTATGTGGGTGCTGGTGCTAAACTTGACCGGTTTCTATTTTAGGTTACTCACAAATATCACGCTGCGCAAACGCACTTTTGGGCAACAAACTTGAATCGTATCACGACACCACGACGTGTTTACACTGTCTTGTCTAGACAGATTTAGTTTAAACCCAAAAAGTCATTTCACTAAACAGAGGATAATTTTAACCGGAATGCAGTTTTGAGACCTCTGATGGAATGCAGTTTTGAGACCTCATTTAACCCTAAAACTTTAATGCCAATCTAATGGTAATTTGTTTAGGCTCTTATTACAAATTTTTGAGCCATAAATTCTCCCTCTCTCCCGGCTTGCCATTTTTGAGATCCGATCTAAGTTCCTTCGAGAAAGGGTCTTTATTACACCGGCTCGCCATTTTTGAGATCTGATCTAAGACCCTTCGAAAAAGGGTCTTATTCCCAGGAAAACAATTAATTTCTAAACCACAAGACGTACAATCTTGAAATGAGTACCAAATTAATGCTTGGGACAAGTTCCACATTTTTGAATATTTAAAAATTTTTTTACGCCCCCGTGAGGGGCAGGAAGCGAGTTTCTCGTGGCCCCTCAATGGTCGGCCGATTTTCTCGATTGACCTCAATTTGTCTCAACAATAATTTTTAACCAATTGCACCCACAAAATTCAAATAGGTTTCAATTTAAACATAGAATCAAATTTCTTGAGAGCATGTATAATTAAACTCTCGTACGTTTCTAGGGGGATGGGGGGTGGAGCAGAGGGCGAGGTTCCCCTACCTCCTCAATCGTCGGCCGATTTTCTTTATAAGGCTCATTTCTGGCGCACTCTAATTCCTGAACTATTGCACCTAAAAACTTGAAATCGGTTTCATTTTAAACATCAATTTATTCCCCACCTGTGAGCTTATAATAAAACTCTCATACTCTTCCTTGGGGGATGACAGAGAGCAAGGTTATCCTACCCCCATAAGCAGCACTGGCGACGCACTACAAAATTTCATTTTCATTTGCCTTCCTTGTTTCTGATATTTTTTATACTTCTCACGTTTCGTTTTCTTCGAAACCCAAGAACTACTGTTGTAAATCTCAGTCAACCACCCAAATGACTCACAATAACTATGTTTTCTCATCAACTATATTTTATCCTCGTTTCTGCCTTTCCTTTTCCTTTCTCTACTTTTCTTGGTGGAACATGAACGCTATTTTATTATGCCCATTACCAGCTCATTTTCCGAATTCTTCTGATACAATGTTCTTGTTACAATTATCATGTCCCTATCAACAGTAAATTCTTCTGTGTCAGTATTACCAGCGTATTACTTTATTACTTCATAACGTGTGGTTATAAAATATCAGTATTACTTTATAACGGAAGAAAACATTTTCCTTAAATTCGACCTCATAATCTTTGACGCAAAATGATTTATATCTGCTCAATTTACTCTCAACATTTATCCCTCCAATCACCGGTTCCTGTGTTCGTTTGCTTATATTCCAATACAAGCGCGCCCCAACGAGAGTGCTTCTCAACTATGCGTTATGAGGATTATGTTTTCTTAGTTACTAATATTTCAATGCACTGTCAAAATCAGATTACGCAACGAAAGGAACTCATTTTTCTTCTGCTTTTCTGCCAAAAAATTTTTTGTTTCAACATTTTACATGGGTATTACGATACCGATGTGTAATTATCAACCAAGAATGTTAATATTCAGAAATTTAGAAAACCAATGTTAAACTTTTAATGTTTTAATGTTCTTTTTCTTTTTTCTTTTCACTGGGGTAGCGATAATTCTCGTCTGAAGCAATAAGCATGTTGTAATATAGCGGGAAATGTAAGTTCTAGTTAGACATACCAAAAGTTGGCAACGCTCGTGAGAGCAACAATCGCAGCCAGTCTCCTATTGGTCTCAGGCCCAACAACAGTAGATGTTGGCTGAGTGTGTATATAAATTACCTAATGTGGCTAAGTATCTAACCTTCTAATTTCTAAACTGATATTACTTAATTCTTTTCTACTCTTTTCTATATATTCCCACCTATCTCCACTCTACTCTTGCTGGCCACATGTCTGGTAATTGAGTATTTAAGTTGTAAGGTATCTAAGAGGTGAGGGACTTATTTACCTTATGTGATGTGTCATTGCTATGCTATTGATGTACTATTTGTGTTACTATGCCCATGTTGATCTAATCTTGGGGGTTAGTGATATCTTAAACCCTTTGGTGAAGCCTAGTGTGGAATTGCTATATTCTGTAGGCTAGGTTAACCTGTGGTGCCTAGTAAAATTCTAAATAAATTATAATTATTTTTGAATTAAAACTAAAGTGTCGGTTGCGATTCAAAACTTCAATTTTATTAACATCAAAAAATAACGTATTGCACGAGTGCCTAACGCATTGATATACTGACGGCTTTTTGGCAACTACCAGCCAAGGCCGATCGGTAAGCTGTAGACACCAGCCTATTTCACTACCAGCACTGGTACGATGTAGACGTACTGTGTTCTCCTCGATACAACCGTCTGGGGTGAGTGTCTACTTAATTAGTTGATTACTGTGCCAAGTTCTACGTTTTAGATATATAAGCTGTACTTAGTTTTTGTTTACCTTATTTTACCACGCTTTTGCTATCATGTGGGTAGAAGTGAGTAACGAATGTAATTGACCCTTAGTATTCAAATGATAGTCAATGAGTAGATAACTTTGATTTCGGGACTAAGTCCTTAACGCGTACTTAGTCACGCTGAACATTTGTTATAGTTAGTTGTTCGTTAATTAAGTCATGTTCAAAAGTACCTCGTCTACGACTGTCATTTCCGCTTCGATTAACAGACCATGTCATTTATTCAAAGAAATCCATTAATATTTTTGGCGAGTTAAACAAATTACTTTCAATTCCTTTTTATGAAATTGCGTATTTTTATTTGTATACTTTTATGTTATTAATTTCTTGTGTCCTTCGTCAGATCGCCGCTACCCCTTTACCACTATATCGTGTCTTACCATTATCCCGACATATCACTTACTCACGGATTAAATAAACCGACTTAAGAGAACTCTCTTATTTGTCCTTTTTTACTAATTGGAACATTAGACGAGAAAAGTTGATTACGAACTACTTTCCCCAAAAACCTTACTAATAATATCTTGGATATGAGAGATATAACACATGTGTAATATGGCTATTGTAATATATTGTTAGCCCTTATTAAACGTTCATTGCTAAATACTATCAGAGCATTAATCTTCATGACTCTAGGATTTAGTTACTTCGACCAAACAATCACACATAAAAACACATGGGAAGAAAATTGGATTAAAATCGCAATAATGCAAATGACCGTCGCCCTACTATTTTGAACTGACGGCTTCCTTGCTCATGATAGCCGACAGAAATAATTAGTTCATAAATTATAATGACTCAGGGAACGTGAAAATGAGTTAATTTCTAATCTTATAACAGGATTTTTATGAAAATCAATTCACAGTTTCAGAGCAACAACTTTTTCATCCTCGCTGTATTTTCATTACCAACAGACAGATATTGGTTCGTGGGATAAAATAGAGGTACCGTAATAAATTGATTTTACGCCAACAAATAGTGACTCCGACCTAGGCTTCACCACATGCTAATGAACGACATCGCCTCCGAATCCACCAAATTCGAAAAAGCGACTCTGACTCCAACTCCATTCTAAAACATGTGACTCCGGCTACTCCAACTCTTGACACTAACTTCGCAATAGGTATTGCCTTCATCTAATGTTTATCATCATGGAATTTTGTGATCATGACATTAGAGGAGTTGTACTGACGTTGCACGAACACTCAAACTCTTTAGGTGTCGTGAGAGGTGACTTCATATTTTTCATCGGTCGGTCACATGTTCGTGATAGGATTTAATGTCTAGTATCGTTACGGCTGCCTTAGTGTCAGGTTCAACTTGTCTAAGTTACTTAATTCTACAAGAGTGACATAGAAATTTAGGAAGAAAAAAAGACAATCGCATAAGAATTTTAAGATTCAAGATGGAGAGTGAAATAAACTATTTGAAAACGCTTCAAGGCAATAGTGTCGATTTTAAGGTAGAAATTATCCGGAAACTTATTGCGCAATTTCGTTATAGGAGATCTTGTAAAGAAAGAAGACGATTCCAAAACCTAAAGAAATCAAGCCCAGAATTAAATTTCCAAATTCAGAGAATTTTACGTGTTAGTATTAACATTGAGAGCTTATAATTTAATTTCAAACATAAGGTGCAATACACTCCACACCTACGATTTTGAACCGAAGCCGCTGGGATGTCACACAGAGCTGTTTGTGCAAATCCTAAATACCTCGTATTCGCAACGTGCGGTAAAGGTCAGTAACCAAGGTTACAAAAGAGCTAGTGACACCGGGAGTTATTGGATCTTCGTGACTAACGCATTGTGTCGCGACCGAGCTGAAGAAGGCGTAGCGCGCGTCCAGTACCTGTGCTCTTTGAATTGTCCGCCAAGTACTGATGTGATAAAGTCATCGGAAAAATTATACGCGAACGTGAAGAACATAAGACAAATTCTTTTTCAGTGTCTAGGAGTACAACACCAAATGGATGGAGCGAGTTGCGGTCCATTCTCACGGGCATTTTTGACGTCCGTGGTAAATAAAGAAAACCCGTGCCTCATCACTTATGTGAAGGAAGAAATGCGTTCCCATATCAATTATTGTCGTGAAGAAAAGTGTATAATCCCCTTCCCTTCGTTGAAAAAAGCGAAAAATTTCACGATAAAAGAGGGGAAAACAATTGAACTGTACGGACCGGAAGTTATTACCCGTCGAACAATTAGCCTAGAAAAATAACTTGGATCTCTTGAATAGTGTAGGTTATTTCACACGGCTAGAATAATTTACTTATGAGATTCCTTCAAATGAGCTAGATTAGTCCAATTATGAATCGGAATTTATACTTATGCCGAATGAATATCAAATTTCTTAAGTTGCAAGCTCATCCACCACTGTCTCGTGAATACAAACCGCTTCCCGAGCATATAAAAAACCAAAACTGTTTGAGAATGTAAGGAAAAGAAAAATGTTTCACTTCAGATCGCAAATCTCTGTTCCTTAGCTTGCAAAGTGCAGTTGATTATGAAATCATAATTAGGTTCATATCTCACCTATGCGTAGAATCTTTTTAGCTACTTGCTACTCATCAATAGTATCAGTTTATTACGGTGCCTCTATTTTATCACACGTACCCATATCTGTCTGTTGTTAATGAGAATACTGAGAGGATGAAAAAGTTGTTGCTCTGAAACTGTAACTTGATTTTCATGAAAACCCTGTTATAAAATTAGAAATTAACTCACTTTTACATTCCCTAAGTCATTATAATTTATAGCTCAATTATTTCTGTCGACTATTATTTCTGTTGACTATTATCTGCTCAATTATTTCTGTCGACCCTGCAGCGAAGCCGTCAGTTCAATGAAGCAGGGCGACATATGTATTTATTTGATATTTTTCAAAGTTTGTTTATTTCTTATTGTTTTTATTCATTTTTTCAATTTTTCATTTTTATTTTGGGTTTTGAAATTTTTTATTTATTCAAATTTTTCTTTTCATTTTCATTTTTTCTATTCATTCATTCTTTTATATTTTTTCCTTATTTTTTCTTTTATTATTTTCATTTTTTAAACTTTGCATTGCATAAAACTTTTATTTTAAACAGAGAAGTTACTTTTCTTAAGGCGAATGATCATTAGGAATTTAAAAACGAAGAATGCACCACACATTGAAAGCATATTTAATTAAGACTCTACACTACCTATATATTCAAAACTAAGTCAGTTCTATAAAACGTTTTGGAGACCAGCTCCATCTTCAGTTAACAGTCTGCAAGTAAAAAAAATTTAGAAAATCAGTCTTCTATACGAAATACAAAGGCACAATAAAATCTACATGTAAATTTGCAATAGGTATGAACTATTGGCGCTATTAAGATCCGGTTTTTCTTTTGAAATAAAAAGGGATTCTAAAATACGTAGATCTAAATCCTTAGATGCTGTGCGTAAAANAATCTCATTACCAATTTCTTTAGCCTAGAAACACATGGCAAGAAAGAGAGCACAACCACAAAGAGACAACTCATGACACAATTTATTCTCTAAATTCTTCAGTATTTAATGAATATTTGTTGCTTATATAAAATTTATTAATTTATTTCTTACTTGTTAAAAATTGGAGCCATCAAATTGAAATTCACCTAAAAGAATTTGAAACTGAAAAATTGTTGTTTCAAAAAAACATTTACACCCATTTCAATTAAATTAAATTAACTTTAGCATAATTTATTTCTCCAAGATTGCCACCACATGAAATCATAAACAAAATTTTAAGGGAACAATTCTTATGCCTATGTTAGCCATCATGATATTTGAAGCAAAGATGGAGCAGGAGTTTCAGTTTTTATTCCTCCATAAGAAAAAATTCATTTTTTCAGTAGTACAAAATAAACACACTGGAATACAAAGCAATGAAAGGGGATGCTAAAGGCTTATAAGAGAAAAGCTCAACATTCAGAACTCAGCTAAACATTTTACGTATATTTAAAATGTGGAAAGGGTAAATGTATAGATGAAACTGAAACTGGCAAAAAAATTCATAGCTCATGTCATTAAAGGTATTACAAGTTAATCTAAATGTGCTTGCAGAAAATTTAATTGAAAAAAAGAAATCAGTATTTGAGTAAAGTGATCAACAATTCTGAAAAAGGGTGAATATGTCATAACCTTGATTAATAACAGTCAGCAAATAAGAGTACAAGAAAAATTCTCAGTCACGTAAAAAGCAAGATAAGCATTAAAATATCGTTTCATTTATGCTATACTTCAAGAATATATGTATATGATCCCTTTAAGGGGGTCCTCCGGAAAAAAAATTTTTTGATCCGATTTGTCTGAAATTTGGTCAGTATATGTATTTATGCAAGACAAACATATTTGAATCATGAAATTTTTTGATTTAGGCCTTAATTTTTCTGAAAAATTTGAAATATTAGTTTTTTGGGTCATTTTTATACCTATTTCAAAAGAATAGAAGTCATTGAGTTTTTATGCTAGAACAAATTCAAAAATAGTTTTGGAATCCTTGGAACATTTCTAACAAAGATTTATTCAGATATTTTGTATTTGATTTCTTTATATATATGGGATATTTGACCAATATATACAAAATACCGAAATTTTTGGATTTGAGCTATGATAAAAAAATGAAATTCAAAAATGGAAAAAGTGGCAATATAACTTTGTTAGAAATGTTCCAAGGATTTTAAAACTGTCTTTGTTTTCTTCCTAGCATAAAAACTCAATGACTTCTATTCTATTGAATGTTGAAAATTAGAGGTTTTGGGTATAAGCCAAAAAAACAAAATTTTTTGTTGAAGTGTAATATAAGAACACTTTATGTAATTGAATGCTGTTTTCATTTTTATTTCAATAATCTTCATGCCTAACTTCATATTTACACTGTAATTTGTACGTTGAAAAAATAAAATAAAAATTAAAATAATGAATTTTTTATACAAATTATGAAATTTTTTTATTTGTAGTCTGATTCTTTTGAAATTTGACTATAATATGTAACTTTTCAAAAGAAACACAATTTCTCCTATTTATTTTTTCAATTCAGGCCTTAGTTTTTTGAAAAAATTTGACATTTTGGTTTTTTAGTTCATTTTTATTGAAATTTCAAAAGAATATAAGTCATTGAGTTTTTATGCTAGAACAAAAACAAAGACAGTTTTAGAATACTTGAATCATTGCAAACAAAGTTATAGTACAAAATGTTCCATTTCCCGTTTTGTTTTCTTCTTATATGAGGTCAAAATGAGGTCAAAAATCCGAAATTTTTGGGTTCTTACACCCCTCTGGGAGGTGGATCTAGCGTCCGTATCGCCATGAAATTTTAGGACCAAATAGTCCACCACCTAAGGGTCCTTTTTCAACAAAAACATGAAAAATGCTCATCGGACCGACAGGGGCCTCGGAGGGCCTCCTTAAGAAATGCTCAGCAATGCACAC